>VXBR01004196.1:1702160-1751334 GCA_013400215.1 Cisticola juncidis | reverse complement strand
AGCCCTGCGGGATCCCTGGTGTTTGTTCTCCTGCTCACGGCCCTGTGCCTGCCCCGCTGCCCTCCCGAGGCCGCGCAGGTGCCGCGGAGCCCGCCCTGCCCGGGNGCCGCTTCCACTTCGCAACCTGGCTAACCCAGAGCTCCCGGCTGTTCCCCAGGGTGAAACCATGGTTCCCTTCCTTCTCCCGGTCACTGAAAAGGGGCCAATCCCTTCGGTCGGTGCCGTGCGTGCCCACCGAGAGCACCCAGGGAGGACCAGAAGACACTCAGGACGAGCCGTGTCCCCTCCCCAGGGGACAGACCCAAGGAACACCCGCTGGCCTTCAGGGTCGGTGGCAGTCGGGGCTTGCCTGTAGGAGTCATCCCAGGAAGGGTGAGCTTCCCGGAGGTCGGCACGGGGAGTGGCTCCTGGTTGTGGATGGGCAAAACACGACTTTTTCGGGTCAGCCCAGCCCCGGCCCCGGCCGTGCCACAAGATTCGCCATCCTGGGACGGCCGGGTCGCCGCAGCCCCGTCGGTGGCAGCAAATTCCCCGCAGCGTTTGGGGAATTCCGCTTGGATGTTCAAAGATAAAAAGTAAAACCAAGGCAACAACACACACGCACATCCACATCCCAGTGGATGGATCCCAGTGGAAGGCGGTGGATAAGAGCTAAGGCAAACAGGGACCCAGGTCAGAAAGACAATTGTGGTTTCTGGTTTTACTTTTGTGATTACTTCGTTTTTCAAATAACATTCAGGTGTACTGTTGGCAGCGGTAAGTCCCATGTCATAATCTTCCTGAAATTTTTCTACCAGTCCGTACAATTCAAACACTCCTCCTCCTACTACTTCTTCTTCTTCAAACAAACAAACAAACAAACAAAAAACACCAAAAACCCCCACTAAGGTAAAGAAAAGGTCATGCCGATATGCGTTCTAGCAGGATTTACACTTCCAAATAATCACCGGGCAACATCCCGGCACCAAGAAGCTCCGCCTCAGGGAGTGTTAATTTGTCGTTAGGACACCTTTCCCCTTTTAGAGAAAGCGGGCTAATAATTTAGGTTTGTGAGTCACACGTAGCTTTAAATAGGCAGCAACATTAACAATCACGAACCCCGCGTTAATGGCTCTTAAATACCTCGCTAATAGCCCCCACGTGGAAAGAAATCCCCAAGTGTTATAAATTCAATTTAACGACCAGAAAACCTCCTGGGCAGCTGCGAAATACGAAAACTCCCTTCTCCGAGTGCCCTGTCTTTGATTTATTTTTAACTACAGGCTCATGGGAACGCGGCGCTGGAAAATCACGTCCAGATGTACCTAAAGAGGCGCTTTCTTTGCTGAAACCCTCTCTCCTAGAGGGAGTAAAAAAAAAAAAAATCTTTGAAATAATTTGAATTTTGGTTTTAGCATGGACCTAATTGTAAAAAGAAGGGGCGAAGCGGCGGTTCTGAGCAGGGACGCGCAGCGAGGAGGGAGCAGCTCTGAAAATAGAGCGCAGAGGAGCTGGGCTCCTCCGGGGCAGGCTGTACGGGTGGAGAGGAGGCAGCTCAGGGCCCGGGGCTGTCGGTCTCTCCCCCACGCATTGGGAGATCCCCGGGTCTGCCCGGAGCCGGGCGGGCTCGGTCAGGGCTGCTCCTCCGCGCCGGGCTGCGCGCAGGCGGTGCCGCTGCCTCCCTCCTGCGCCCGCGGTGAAGGAGCAAAGATTTGGCCGTAGGAGTGGGTTTGCAGGAGCAGGGGAGATAAGAGACCCTGGGAAACGAAGGGCCTTTTTCCAGGTAAGAAATCTTTTGCGCAAACCTCAGCAGGGATTTTTTTAGTGCCTTGAAATGTTTGAACGCAAAACATCTATTTCAGATAACTTTCACAAAGTTATCTGAAATCTCTCTCTTTCTTTTTATCTCTCTCTTTTTTTTTTTTTTTTTTTTTTTTTTTTTTTTTTAGAATTACATCTGAAATGGAATCGCGAAAGGGAAACAAACATGGCTGTGCTTGCTTCTTTCCCTCATTTCATCTATTCCGTCTAATATTCCCTATAATAACAGCAAATAATGATAGGATCGTTCATCCCCTTTCAATTGTACAGTGGTGAATTATCCTGGTGCGGTAATTTGGGGCTGGATGTACCTGTATAGATTTGTTTTAAGATTTTGTTTCCCGATGAGAGATTAACAAATCGCCTGAGCAGCCGCCTGTATGGAGAGTACAAAGCTGTCTGTCCTCGCCTCAGTACCTGGTGTTATAATTCAAATCCACTCCTTTTCACCTCGTATTATTGGAAAAGGTTGCAGGGAGCTGGCCTTTGTTGCAGGAAATCCCATTTTAAAATTGCTTTATAGGCCGTTTACTGCAATCCTCGCCACTGATCTCATTACAGCTCGCTCTGGCTGCTGTTTATAAATCCTGGTATTTACCAGCCCTCGGCAGCCATGCCTGGTGGCATTGCTTGCTGGGGCTGTCACTGGGAGGAGGATCAGAAAGGGAGGCTAGGTGCCACTTTCTGGATGGAGAAAGTGTTATTATCTGTTGGAATAGTCGGCCAGAAGTAAATCTTGTGCTGACTCATCCAGTGTTATCTCCTAAACCTCCGGGCTGCCCGTTCGCAGAGGATGTGGATTTCTGTGCTGGAGCCTTCTCACGCAAGGGCCTAATTCAGCCAGGAGGGGAGAAACACCCGTCTGGGAGGTGGGTTAATTGTTGGATTTAACAGTCTGGAGAAAAGTTAAAAGATAAATTAATAGAATTAATCTCGGTTCTGAGCTGGTTACAGAGGCTTTGAAGGGATGCTGCTCTACCAGAACACATCTCTGGGCAGGACTGGGCGCTTGCAAGTGTGGCTACATCACTGAGAAGTTGCAGCATCTTCTGAATTCTAGCAACTGTACAGAAAAAGGGAGGAGTTAGGCCTTAAAGCTTGAGTTTGTCTTGAAATGGGAAGCTGCAAAACACATGTTGGGCGGAAATGAAACAAAATAGAGTATAATTTTTCTTTCTGTACTACCAGGTAAAGTCACAAATAAAAAAAAGGCTGAAAGTTCCTCTAAGACTCCTATTATTATTTTTTTTTAATGGTAGCTGGATCTAGAACTAAGGAAATATGTGGCTATATTTGGATTCTGAAATAGACAGCATGAAGATCTTAATCCCATTTCTGAATCATAATAATAGGATTTATCCCAATGGCTATGTTGAAAAAGTTTCTTTTAAATTCATGTGAGAACAGAACTGGTATTTAGAATAATGCTTTTTTTTTTTTTCTCCCTGGGGAGTATCTGTACCTGATGTCTAAGTCCTCAGTGGGATTTGCCTGTTGCAGTACTGCCAAATTGGTTTGAGATTATCTGTTCTCAGAAGAAGCATAGTCTCAAGTTCTCCAGCCAGCACCCTGGAGAGAAAAAACAAAACAAAACAAAACAAAAACCAAAAACAAACCAAAAACCAAAAACAAACCAAAAACCAAAAACAAACCAAAAACCAAAAACAAACCAAAAACCAAAAACAAACAAACAAAAAAACCACTAACAAAAAATCCCCTCCCCAGACTTGTGGGAAGATCAACAAAATGAGCAGGCAGATTCTTCCATCTTCTATTTACAAGATTCCTGGAGAATGCCAGGCCTGACAATCCATACCATATAGAATATCTCCAGGAGATTCTTTATCATGGTCTTGTCTGGCACAGTTGGTTTAGTTCACTGAGTCATGAACAGTTAAACTACACTCTTAAGTTCTGACATTCTCTCGTATGAGTTGAAGCACAGGCCCAGAATGAGGACTCTTGTACTCCTGGCTGACTAGGGAGTAGTTTACAGTAAGGAATACTTGTCAACACTTTTCTGTTTTAAGACATCAATTAAAGGCAGAAAATGAGACAAGACTGGAGCCAAGATCTCCTGAGAGTGAAATCTGTCGTTGTGTACTAGAGTTTCTCTTTCAGTTTTCAATCTGTTTTGTTGCTTATTTTCTCCTCACACTTGTTTACTACACTGATTTATAGGTCATGCTAATGAAGCTCCCTATCAGATTGATTGTTCCTGTATTATTATGAGTTTGTCTGGAGGCTGTCTAGTGCACCATCCTGCTCAAAATGGTCAGAAAGTTGCTGAATATTTAAATGGATTTTTCTGTATTTCAGTTTTTGCCCACTGTGTCCTTTCACTGGACATCACTGAGTGCAGGTCTATCTTCTTTACTCCCTTTCCTCCCAGGAGTGTCATTTACACACATTGATAAGATTTCTTGGAGCCTTCTCCAGGCTGAACCATTCCAGATCTCTCAGCTTCTGACAGAATCATCAAAATCCAACCACCAACCCAGCACTGCTCCTGTAACTCTTAAACCACTAAACCCCATCACCCACTGCCAGAACCAGACATCTCTTAAACACCTCCAGGCTTAATGACAGCTATTTCAATCCCTTAATTGTCTTTGTGGCCCTTCACCAGGCTCACACCAGTAAGGCCATCTCTCACCCTGGGGAGCCAGAACTGGACCCAACACTCCAGATGTGTCCTGCCATAGCTGGGCTGAAGGGAATGATCACCTCCCTTGACCTGCTGGCAAATTCAGTTTTAGGATCACTACTCCTGTATGGTCAGAGTTTCTAAATTCCTCCAAGGTCATCTGTCCTGGTTTCTTTTTAAATTTCTTCAGGAGCTTCTTGCTCATCCATGCATGTCTCCTGTAGCTTTTGTTTCATTTTCCACACATAGAGTTGGATTATTCTGAAGGAGACTGAAAATCAGTCAGCTCTCCTGGGACTCTTAATTTTTATTCATTTTTCTCCACTCTCTAAAAAAATATCCCATTCTGCTAAGTAGGTACCTGAAAGAGGCAGAGTCTGTTGGGTTGTGATCCTGCCAGTTGTTTTTTTACTTCCCACGAGGACCTTCAATGTCACAATTTCATGGTTGCTGCAACCAAGACTGCCTTCAGCCCTCTCATCCCTGAACAGCCCCTCCTCATGTGCAAGGGGGAGATTCAGAAGGGTGTCTGCTCCCACCCATCCCTTCACCAAGAGGGTGTCAAGAAATTATCCTTAATGCATCTTGAAAGCAGCCAGGAACCCTTGTGCTCTGTTGTGTTGCCCTTTTGGCAATTACTGTAGTAGTTAAACCCTACTATGAGCACTTTATAATAATAAATTATTGAATAAAACTATTGTAAGAATAAATTATTAAAAAAACTAAAGAGCAAAAATGTGGTCCTCATTCAAACTGATATTTTAAGTTTCAATTTGTCTACTTAAGTGTGGGTAATGAACTACTGACTGGAAATTACTGTGTTTTTTTGTGGTGAAAACCAGATCCAATTCAAAGGAAAGATGCAGCTCCTACAAAACACTGTGTCCTAGGGAGACATGATACAGAATTGTTATATTACAGAGGATTTTTCCAGTTACGGATCTAGCTGGGGGGTACCTGGATTAAGATTCTGAATCTGGAGAATCTGTGGTAGGTTCACCCTGCTTGGCTCACCTGAGCCCTAACCCATAGGGTGAATCCATCTTCTTCCTCATTCCCCCTCAGTAGGATGGGGGTGAAAATTGAAAGGACAAAACTGAGAAAACTTATGGGTTAAGACAAAGGCAGTTCAATAAGTGAAATAAAGATAGAAATAAGCAAGTGCTTATATTTACATCACCATCAGCAGATCAATGGTGCTCATCAAGTAACAGTGTCTTTGGAAAAAGCACCCTGCACTTTTATTGCCAAGTGTGATACTGCATGGTCTGGAATATCTCTGTGTGTCCTCTCCCAAACCTCTGCTCACCTCCTGCCTGCCTCTTGCAGAGGGTGAGAAGCAGAGGAAAGCTTTATGCTGTGAATCTGATGAAGCATCTGTGATTCTGATGAATGCTGTGCATTGGTCAGCCATAGGTAAAGCAGTGGTGGGATATCAGGGCACAAATACACAACACAGCATCACATGGGCTGCTGTGGAGAAAATTATCTCCCACTCAGCCAGACCCCAGTATAAAACTTTATATTGTGTTTTGGGATAAAAAAAAAATCGAAGAGCTGGCCTGATCATCATAGCTGTTGTAATTTTTTTAATGGCTATGATGACCTTTCTGAACGGTTTCTTTATGAAAAATTCAATGACAGGTGAGAGTAATAATATCTGATAGAAAGAGTAATATAGCTTGACTTCTGTAGCACCTTCTGGCTAGTTGGGAACTTGGTAAGAAGGGCTCAAGGTGAGCAGAAGAATCATCCTCCTCCTGGCACAGGATCACTCCATGGGCATTTGGGTGGGATGGGGGGTCAGTGTTGGGATCATTTGGGAAGAGTCCAAGGCAGGTCACTTTGGTAAGATCTGGCAGACACAGCACATCCTGCAGCTGCTGATCACCTGGGAGAAGCACACCATGAACAATGTGAGATCAAGATGATGATGGTTGAGTGTTATTGAGGGATGATGAGGGATGATGATGAGGGATGTTGGACATCATCCTGAGGCTGGCTGCATCTCCCTTGTGTGTGGTGAGAGCCATTTAGGGCATTTCCCAAAGGCTGTGTGCTGCTTGCAGCTTGAATGCCAGAGGGTCTTTGTTGGAGTCCAGGGCATCCCTCTGGCTGCCCTGGATGGTCCAAGACCCTGGCAGGGGGGTTGGAGACCCTGGCACAGAGCCCAAAATGACACTGGCTTTGACCTCAGCCCATGGAAAAAGCTTTAATTCTTGTATGAAGAATTACAAGCCACAAGAGTTTGATATAAATAGTAGTTTATCACAGAGTGCAAATGTAGAATTTGGGGTTTTTAGGATGGTGTCAGGGAAGGCAAAATGGAGGAATGTCCTTCTCCTTGTCCTCCATCTTCTGCTGTGGTGGGTCACAGGGGATTGGTTTAGAATAGAACTGACATGTCTCACATAGGTAATAGGTATTGGTAATTAATTTTAAATAGAAAATACAATGTGGACAATGGTTGGGTCAGAGAAAAGGCACAAAAGGTCTGAGTCCTCCCAACCTGGGGGGGAGTTGCCTCGTGCCCTCACTGCAGCAAAGATCTTGGCAGGGTGCTGAGAGAACTGAGACATAAGAGATAATAAACATTGAGATAATAAATTTTGAGGAACCAGAACTGGACTTCTGCTTATGGCACGGGCTTTCAAGGAAAAAAGACTCTAAACCAATATATCTCAGGAAACCCAACCCAAGAGGTCTTGATCAGTTCAGCAGAATTCACACCTTTGGCTTGATTTATCTCGAGCCCCTGCAGACACTGAAAATTTTACAATGGGGATGGGGTTTCTTAATCACTGCATGCAACAGGCTGCTCTCCTCATGGAGCATCCATCCTCATGGACACCCAGCAGAGTCCTGCTCTCCCTGTAGCTGCCTGTCCTCTCTAAGGGACAGAAATACAATGTATTTTTCACTTATTGCCCTTATTAATTTATAAAACAGAGGAAAACTTGGAAAATACAGCTACTTCCAGTCCACAGCTGAACACACCCCCAACACAGCAGGGTGTGAAATATTGGAAATCATGCCTCTGTCCTGGACCAAATGAGCATTTCTCTGAAATTTAGGTAAAGCTGAGGACCACCTCCCCTACTTTAGGCTGATGTTTCCCCCCATATCACCAAGCAATGAGCCCCTCTTTCTGCTGGCTGGTGGCACTATGGTCCCCAAGAGACCAATAGTGAGCATTTGGGGTTGGGTTTACTGCCCCACCAGCCTGCCCACAGCAGCTGTGAGCTCTGCCCAGCCCTAAAGGAAATGCTATTTTGGGAGCACCATGGCCCAGCCCAGATGGGAAAACATCTATTTTAGGAAACAAGCAACCTTTGAGCTCTGCATCCTTACATGTGCAATAAATGTGTGCATCAATCACTTATAGGAAAAAAGAAAAAAAAAGATCATTCTGGCAAGTTTACATACTACATAATTAAGAGCAACAATTCAGTGTTAGCAACAACAGATCAAAGAGTTAGTGCCAGTGTAAATGGCAAGGAATGTCTATTCTGAGATTTCCCAAGAACTGCACATTCAGAATTATTTCTCAAGTTCTTTCATAGTGCAATGTAAGAGATGTTACATAGTCACTGACCTGGTAGTACATGTAAGAAAAGGATGGGTGGGTTTTTTTAATGCATCAGAGAAAGAAAAATGCCTACTTTGGTAACCTCATCTATGGACAATCCACTGAGGACTCAACACATTTCCTCCTTCACATGCAGCAAAGCAATGCTCTCTTAGATGGGCACTGCTGTACAAGGATGTAAACTTATTTATTTGGGGGGAGTATTTTTTGCAGATATTTGTAATTTTAGATCACTGAGTTCACAGTCTTTGAATCATTGAGTGATTTCATGATCAGCAGGCTCCTAAGAGGAACATTGAGATAACACTTAACATCTTTCCTTACAGAAAGCCACTGGCACCAGGGCTGGGAAAATATGAATCCAGCCAAGGTTAGGCAAGGCAAAGCATGGGGAAATGCTATTATACCATCCCATGCTTGGATGCCTGAGGGAATTTAGCAGATTATTTGTTTTCTACTAGCAACCTTTCTTTTGAAGAAAGATACCAAGGCAGGAAGCAAAAACTAGCACTGGATTCTGGGATTTCTCCCAATTCCAGTGGATGCTGTTGACAGCATCCACAACTTTGTGTTGTGTCCACCAAACTCTGTACCTTTTCTTATGAGATTTTAATCTTCTTCATGGCATGGTATTAAGCAAGGTTCAATTAATACTTCTTAGATTTCTGTGCATAATATTTTACTTCAGTCAAAATCATGTTGTTGACAAGAAGTCATAGGAGAAGAAGGTTTGGGATTTTTTCTAAAGCCTTGCCTCACATTCACTGACCAAAATGTATGAGAAAACTCAAAGGCCAGATTTGTGCCCACAGTTTTCTCAAGCAGGCTAGGCTCTGTGTTCCACACTGGGGAGAGCTGGGGCTTGATCAGGGACATGGTGCAGCTGATTGCCCTGGAAGAAAATCCTCCTGTTTATCAACTGACTTGTGTCAAGGAAGCGCTAAAAGGAATTTTCCAGCTCTTGCTCCTAAATGCCAAAACTCACTGAGCTGAGTTTATTCATCTACCTGGCTATATCTGAGAGCAAAACCAATCTGTCATCTCTGATCTTGCCTTTGCATATGATCCACACATTAGGACCATGGGTCAAGGAAAGAAAAGCCAAATGAGCAGCATTTTTCTGAACCAGTTTCCCTGCCGAGAGAGTTGTGTAAGAATGATGCCTTAGGCAGGCTACCTACTTCTCTGAGTGAGCAGCTGGAAATTGCATTTGGGGTCCCTCACCTTTGTTCTGCATTTGTTCCTTCACTGCCTCGTGCTGAGCAGGAGACCCAGGGCCTGGTGCCCTCTTTAAAATGCAGCTGATTTCTGACAAGCCCATAATGGAGCTGTCAGCTTCCTCCTGTGACCAAACTAAGTGGTTTCTCACCAGAGAAACTTATATACTCCTTGTGTCTTCAGCTCGTGATGAATCAATGATAGATGGTTGGGAACTGTTCAGGAAAAATTTAAAAGAAATTGAAAGCCAGCTTCATTACTGACATAAAGCTCAAACTTGGTCTTCTTAAATTGTGCATCAAGAAAAAAAACCTCCAAGAGTGTTTACAAAGAAAGCACAAGGTGTTGCTAAGATCAGTAGCAATGTGTCTAACTTTATTATTTATCCACCAAGGTGTTCTTCCAGGATAAAAGCACTGCAAGGCAATGCAATACTCACCTCTAGGTAAAGTGTTCAGAATCCAAAGACAAAATGATCTCTTAAATTAGTAGCAAAATTCTTTGACTTTACTGGGAGCAGGTGAGAGTTGCTGCATTTTCCTTTTAAAGAACCCCAAATGATACAATGGTTACTTCATGGCAACAACAAAATGAGCCACTTGTCTCAGTCTATCAATTGAGTTCCTAATGGACACGTGTCCAAGTATTAAAAAAAAAATCCCAATTAGTGTTAATTGGCATCCTTGCCTCCAGTTTTTGTGGAGAATTCAGTAATAGGCATGGGAGCAGAAGTCCCCCCATTTCACCCCAAGAAAGGTCTCCCCAGCAGACCAAAAGGCTCTTGGTGTTGGCACTAGGAAGCTTCGTTACCATTAAGGGGCCATGTGCAGGACCTTGGGTCTTTGGGCTGGCACTGGGGTCCCATGAGAATGAAAAACCCCTTGTGCTGCTGGCTGTTCACAGGCTGGGGTTTCCAGGTGGCCCTGGAGAGCTGGGGACATCTGGGGACACTGCTGGAGGTTGCTGTCTGGGGCATGGCATGCTCCCTAAGACAACCTATGGCAGGAGAAAGTGTTTCCTCCCTGAAATAGGGAGGGGAGCTGCAGAACAAGAATTAGCTGGTCTGGAGATCCTCTCTACCTGCCAGCCCTTCACCAGGTATTGTCCCACAGGAGTCAAAAAGATTGTATCATTGCTAACAATCACACAGAGCTTATTTAACATGTTTGATTGGCTGCTGGCTTCCTTTCAAATGTGGCTGTCCTCTTGACAGCAATGAGTTTAAGACCATGGTTTGTACACCATGAAAGACACTGACTTAGCAGGAGAACAGGCTTAAAGCATCTTCCTCTGGGAAAAAGACTGTAGAGCAACAATCAGCCCATGCCCACTGCTGAAAAGCCATTCTCTGGATTGTCACAGGGACCAGAGGATGCCCTTGAGTAACTTCTGAAAGTCAAGAGAAATGGTGCTCTTCCATCATTTAGATTTTCAAAAACTTTATGAATTAGTAAAGGAGAGAAAACAGCCATAGATCATTTCCCACAGAGCCAAACACCATTGCTCATTTTAGATACTTTCCAGGTCTCATTTAAGGCCGGGTTGGGTGGGGCTCTGAGCAACCTGTTTTAGTAGAAGGTGTCCCTGTCCACAGCAGGGGCTTGGAACAAGATGATCTTTAAGGTCCCTTCCAGCCCAAACTGTTCTATGTTTCATTGACCACTTAACTTTAAGCATATGATTAAATGGAATGATGGGTGAGACCTAGGAGCAGACCCTCACACCACACCTGCTGCTCCCCCTCTGCTTTCCAGCTGCCAATTTTCTCTGATCCCCCCATGGAAGATGGAAAGATGAAAGAAGTGATTTCCCTTCCTAGCTTTGGCTGCCTCCTGATAACAGCCATGGGCTTTGCTTTTCTCCTGTCATTTTTTTGGTTTTGGGGTTTTTTTTGGTTGGTTTTTCTGTTTGTTTTTTCTTTTTTGTTGTTACTGTTGCGTTGTTTGGTTTTTTGTTTGTTTTTGTTTTTGTTTTTTATTGGTTTTGGTTTTTTGTTTTGATTTTTTGGGTTTTTTGTTTTTGTGTTGTGTTTTTGGTTTTGTTTTTTTTTGTTTGTTTTTGTTTTTGTTTTTGTTTTTGTTTTTGTTTTTGTTTTTTTTAACTCCCAGGTGTTATATGTTCTGGAGTTTTTGGTTTTGTTTTTTGTTTAATGTGTTGTTACCTTGCACTCTTCTTGTTCTGTCACTGGCTGGTGTCTGTCAGTGGCACTGCTGGTGCAGACCAGCCACAGAAGCTAAACTGGCACACACATGGCAGGGTTGGACTGTTCAGTCAGGTTTTTGAGTTGGACTCGTTTCTCCAGCAGGGGCTGATAAGGAAAAGATGCAATGAGAGGCAGAAATTGAAATTTTATTCAGTTTCCTCCATCTTGGTGCTTGCATTTGCTTGTCTTACAAGAGACAGAAATCTGGTTTCAGTAGCAACATAAGGTCTCAGGCCGAGTTTTCTTCTTCCTGCCCATAAATGTAAGATAATGTTGATTTAACAGGACAGCAGAAGTCTCTCAAACTGGACCAAAGAGGATAAGATTAACATAAATGCCACTTAAATTTTAAGTGATTTTTTTTTCCTGATTTTAATTTGTATTTCCTGAAAAAGACCATCTTACACTGTCTTATTTGTCACAGTGAAATTTATACAGTTTTATCTTTCCTCCTGCTCCAAGAAAAAATAGTCTTGAAGTGCCAATTAAATACAGTTGTTGTAATGTGTTTGTAAGTACCTTGCTGTACATTTATAGCTATAGCACAACTACTACCCAGACACACAAATTAACACATATAAAGCAATGCAGGTGAAAGACATCTATAATTAATTCAGTAAAATATAAAATACAGGAGTTAACTTCTCCTCATATAGTCTGCCTATTAAATTGCATTAGTGATTATAAAAATAAATTACTACTTTAAAATAATTTAGAAACAACCATAATTCACCTTAGTTTTCTGAACTTCTGTGACTGTGAGTCAAAGTGGGAATTCAAGCAGGCTTGTGGCTTTCCTGTTCTCGCCGTTGCAGCTGGGATATGTTGGTGTTTCTGACAGTTTTTTTCCAAAGCAAGGGTTGATAACAGCATCACAATATCTCGACATTCTCTACTGATTTGCTCCTTGTTTTCAGGAAGCCTCTGCCCCATGGCTCTACAAAAGAAGCAGGAAAATCCATTTGGTCCTTGGGACTATTGTGTCACATCACCAGACTGAACTTTCAGCGAGGCATCCATCAATCTGTGGAATATGATCTTCGTAACAAAACACACATTAATTCTTTTTGTCTGAGGCCAAGAGTAGTGTCTCTCACAATCAGTGTTGTCTATGAGCATCCTGATTCATTCATTCTTATCTCTTGTTGAAGTACTTACAGTGGTAAAAGTGAGATTAAATTTGGGCTCAGAAAAATATTCCATTAATGCAGCTGCAATCAATGTCATAGCAATGGCAATAAGAAACATACAAAGAATATTTGTATTTTTATACTATACACACTTAACAAGTGTTCATTTAAAATAGAATTTCAGAGCCAGAAATATGAATTTAAAATCTCATCTAACTGGATCTAGTTCAAAACCTATTGGCAGTATTCCTTCTTATGAGGATTTAAAAAACTCTAAAAAATGAATTTGATGTAAATTAAAACATGTAAATGTTATTTTTTAACAGCAGTGTTTTCAAACCAGTCTAGGTTGAAGAAAATATTTTTTCCAGTAGTATAGAGTAATATAATTATTTACACTTGTTATTTAAAATAAAAGCTAATATTACCTGGAATATGAAAATTTTAAAAAAATCATTAATAAGAAAACCACAAACTTTTTTCTATCCTGTGCAGAGATAACTGTAAATTTGTCTGCATTAAAAAAATATTTTGTTGAATTCATATTTTTGACTAATTAAGTTTTTCATTGAGTAACTTGGACAGCTTTTGGCTAAACATTAATCAGATGAAGACATGTTAAAAATTAAAGTTCTTGATTTATGGGACAGAGCCTGACTAAGATGCATTCAGATGTACTTTGAATGCTGAATTACTGGATGAATTCTTTGTGTCTGTGCTCTGCAGTAGATAGGATTACAGTAGCAACTCTTCTGTCTTTAAAATTTATTGACATCACTTCATATAAGATCATTTTGTACTTTCTATGCTGAATTGCAACAGACAGAAGACTCCAGCTCCAAATCAAATACTTGAATAAATATCTGAAAGTGCTCAGAAGGTTTTTATTTATTCACAGAGGGAGCACTGAGCGATCAGGATTTCTAAGAGACTTCAGAGGATTGATGAAAGGAGCTGAATGCATTGGAACAAATGTGATACTGCAGATTTCCAGTGGCTTACCCATAAGGATGGAACTCCCAGGGCAGCACGGTGGGTGCCCTGGTGTGCTGGGCTTACACACACCAAAATCCACGTGTCTTGAGTAAATTTTCAATCTGCTCCTGCAGTGTCACTTTACTGTTTTTCCTTGGCTTCCCCTCAGGCTTTATCTGTACTACTTTTCCCCAAAACTTCTCATTTTTTTATCATTTCAAGCCTTTTGTCCTGTGCTAGTTAAGGCACACACTGCATTTACTGAGGTTTTAAATGTTGCAGTCCCTGTGTCTGGGTAGAAAAGAGAAGAAATAAATAATGTTCAACAAAAAGAGGAGAGCAACAAAAGAGGAGACAGCATTTATCTTCCTCAGTTTTCTCACCATCTGTAGATTTTTCAAGTTTATGTCAGTTTTGGGGCATATATTATGCCCATATTTTTTTCCCCACATTCTGGAGTTTAAACAGATCTAAGCAGTTTTAAGTTCAGCTCAGCTGGTTCAACAGCCACAAATAGTCTCTTCCACAAAAGCAGGTCTTCTTTTTCCATTTTCTTTCCTGAAATTCCTGGTGTGTCCTTCCTCTCAGCATTTAGTAACATTTTTTCTTGGCATTTCTGACCTTGAAATTCCAATCCTCAGTGAGAAACTTGCCTTTTTCTAGTGAAGAGCACCATGATCCCTAGATGTTCTTCCTTGTGAGTGTTCAGCAGTCCTCTGCTGCTCCTGGTCACAGACACATGCAGAACAGGTCTGCCAGCATCTGCTGGGTCTCAGTTATGCAGGAATGTTATGAGTACTCATAATAAAGAAGATTCAGGAATTTGCTGAATCAGAATTCACAAATCTGACATTGATTACTTAAATTGTAGTGTCATCTTTTTTTCCAGTTTAAAAGTTTTGATGTTGTACCTGATAATCCTGGAAGTCCCTTTTAATCTGATGTTCTAAAACTTTTTCTGCAACTAGTTGTCATTGTATCAAAATCCCTCAAAGTAAATTTTTCCCTTTGTCCTTCCTGAAGCATGGGAAAGTCTTCTCTAGGATATGTAATATCCAGTGTCAGACATGATGTGGTACCACAGTGATAGGGGAAGGTTTGTATAATATTCATTCCTCAGCTAGCTTTCCCCTTTAGTCCTAAGAAAACAGAGTTGAGTTCCACTCTCTCCAGGTGTCTCTTAAACTTTTTCTTTCATTGACAGCCCAAAAGACATAAAAGTGTTTTTTAACTGGAAATCAGGAAAAGGAGTGGGGTGTATTGTTTGGAAATTCTGCTCGTAAAGTGCTGTAGAATTGCAGAGTATTCCTTACCCCACACAGTGCCAGGCATAGAAATAAAAATTTCTCACTGATTTCCTCTGCTGTTAACTAGACCAAAACTTCTCCAGTGGAAACATGCACATAATTCATGAAAAATATTGTTTGTGTTTGCTTTGTTGTGCAGCCATGCTCATGTTCTTTCCTTTTTCAGGGATATCAGAGATGACAGATGCAAACAAACTGACAGCCACTTTGCACTCTCTGCTGGCTTCTTGGTCTCCAGTGCAGGCAGGTTCAGTACAGAGGTAAGAAACACATGGGCAAACAGGGTGTGGGTCACAATGCAGTAAAAAATATAAGATAGTCTTTTCTGTTGTTGTCATTTCAGTCAAGTTCAGAGGGATGAACTAGAGGCTGGTAGCAAGTTGTACTCAGATTTTCTAAAAAGCAATGCTGACTATACTACAATATAAATCCTACTCAAATGCATGAGGGAGGTATTGTTCCTTTTCACCAAGAAGCAGGGAATAAAAAGCAGTGTGTGTTTTGTATCTGAAGGTAGGGTGCTGAAATCTGTGCTCAGAGTTGGATTTTACAGTTTAAAGATTTCTGAAAAGGAGCCAGTAGGAAACAGAGAAATGGGAAAAGAATGTGAAAAGAAAAATTGACAAAANAAAAAAAAAAAAAAAAAAAAAAAAAAAAAAAAAAAAAAAAAAAAAAAGCAACATAGAACTAAGCCAGACAAACCCAAATTGCAAAGAAAACAGGTTTTAACCACCATGGTTATTCAGCAGGGGAGTGTCCTACCAAAGTCAGCCATGTGAGGTCTGTCTTTTATGTCCTGATGGAAGACAGCCGGTTTTTCTATAGGAGGCAATTCTGCCCCACAGAAATGGTGCCTCAGCCTAGCATAGGCTAATAATTTCAGCAGAACAGAAAGCAAACAAGTGCATTTGCAGAGGTATGTCAGACCAAGCAGAGCCCCTGGCCCAAATCTCCTTGTATTTCTGTATTAAAAAGCTAATAGAAACCACCACCCACCTCCAACTGGAAAAAAAAATAAATCACAGTTATCCTTGGCTGTTGGTCACTGTTGGCAAATGGGGTAGATTTCCCTGGACAGAAATTCCAGTCTCTACTAGTTTCATCTGAGAGTTTTCCTGTTCTGGCAGAATAACATCTATCTTACTTTGAATGAGTTTTTACCACTTAGATCAATGGAGAATAGTCTTTGGATCTTAAGGCAGGGAAGGAAAAAAAAAAGAAAAAAAAAAAATAAACAGTTCTTTTTATTCATGGAAACCAAGGAGCAAAGCTGCTCTTGTAAAACGAAGGACCAGAGACTGCAATAACTGTGT
Source organism: Cisticola juncidis (assembly GCA_013400215.1). Lineage (NCBI taxonomy): Eukaryota > Metazoa > Chordata > Aves > Passeriformes > Cisticolidae > Cisticola > Cisticola juncidis. The sequence goes on along the minus strand of VXBR01004196.1, from coordinate 1,735,152 downwards.
ATTTTTCAAGAGCATTTGGCAGGTTAGCTGGTGCTGAATAGTGATGACAAAATGTTCAACAAACCAAAAATATTCCATCTGTTCACTAAAAAAATGGTATTCTGTGAAGCAAGACAAATAACAGGAAATCCAGAGTTCTTTCCCTCCTCAAGACATTTCGACACTACCATCTCAACCCACTCACTTAACTCGTATTAAAAAGCATTAAACCCGGTCTTTGAGACCGATTACCCCTAGCCAAGCCTCGGCAGAGAGGGGAGGGCGGGACACCAGGGATGGTTTTTGGGGGAACCCCGAGTGCCAGCCCCGGTCGGAAGCGCAGCTCCCGGCGGACGTGGCTGCAAGCACGGCTGGCTCTGCTGCCGCTCCAGCCCGAGCCCCGCGGGGCTCAGCGCGCAGGCAGCACCGCCGCAGGGCATCCACGGCCTCGGGAGGCCGGGGAGCTCCACTCGTGAACAAACTCAAGCTGTTTGTGTGGGCTCTGCCCGGCTCTGCTCCCAGCGCTGCCCTCCCCGGCTCGCTCGGACGGGAGCTCAGCGGAGGGACGTGCTCGACAGCAGAGGAAATGGGATGTTCACTCAGCAGTGCCATTTCAGGGCTGGTTTTGACAGCAGAACTTGTGAAAGCTGTGAAAAATTCTCTCCGGGGAATCGATCTGGGTCTTCCTTGAAGAAAAGTTGGGTAAAACAGACCTTTCTGGGATGGCTGTCACCTCCAGCCCTGCGAGCTCCTGACGTGTCAAAGCTGGGGACAAGTGTTAGCTGCATCTCTGGCAGCAGTGCCCAGACTTTGAGCTGTTTGTGTTGCTAGATGATTTTACCAGGCAAAAGTTTCACAAGCCTAGTTTGGGTAAATTCAGTGACTTCCATTGGAGTACATTGCCTTTGGAGCACAATATGCACAAAAAGGACAAGGACTCCAATCACTGTTTTCTGTCCACTCTCCACCTTTTTTTTGTTTTCTTTTTTTCTTTTGTCTTTTTTTTTCTTTTTTTTTTTTTTTTTTACCCTAAACACCTCAGATAGGCCTTACTCCTCTTGTTTTCTCATCTTTCAAGCCCTTCAGATGCTCCTTTTTTGTGTCTGCTCCTTGTGGGGCAGACACACAAATATCTTTATGCTTTATTCTTACTCTGCCTCTCTCTCTATAGGTATTTGGACAAGTATTTAGGCTGATTCAAGGTAAAGCTGATGAGGATTATCTTTTTTAAACAGTGCAGGAGAGCATTGCTTCATAATATCACATCTGCATATTCATTATAAATACATATAAAATTTGCATTTTTTATTAGAATTCCTGTAAATCCAACTAGAAAATTATTTTCTAGAGACAGAACAACAGGAAACAGTCTTCCCTGCTTTGATTTCACATCTCTGCTTGTGCTTCTGCTTCCCTGGTAGTGAAGCATGCACATGCAAATACACATCGTTGTGCCATTCCAAAACCTCCCTTGCCTCTAGCCCTGATCCCATCTCATCCTGCTTCTCAGCAAGGACAGTTCCAATTTATACCCGTTTCCAACCATTTCAAACTGACACTTTTAATTCATCTCACTATAGTTACCAAGGGCTTAGCACAGAGAAAAGAAAAACTGAAGAAAAGGCATGGATACTGCAGTCTCTAAATTATCTGTCTCCCGTGACTGCTTTGAGCTGTGTAACCCCACCGTGGCATTTCTTGTATTTCTAGGTAAATTGATTTCCTTCCTCCCAGGCAAGGGGAAAAATGCCTGAAGATTCATTTTCTGCAGTATTTGAGAATTTATTTGATTGTGGTAACCAACTTTCAGTCCATTTACAGTGACAGCAGAGGGGACTGAACCAAGGAAAGCAGAGCCACAGTGGTTTCTGGTGCCCAGGTTTGGTGATGGTGGGATCAGTGTCTCCTGATACTGAATACTGCACAGCTGCACACAGCAAAGTTGATGGCTCACTGAAAAAGCCAGGTTCAGACACTAAAACTTTGAAAGATGTATGGAGGTTTTAAAATTAAGTGACTTATGGAAATGATTTTAAGGGTAATATCATAATTGTAACAATTGACCCCATCCCTCTGGTAGCTGCTGTTTTTCCTCTGGGAGGGATGCAAAATCTCCCCTGAGTCATTTCCACCCAGCTTTGGGACCATGAAAGCTCATATCTAAGTAGGACATCACCCTCCCAGGTTCTGCATCATCCCTGAGCAGGATTTGATGATGTCAGATTTTATATCCTGTTACCCAGAGCTCTCCAGGTATCCAGAGCTGATTCAAAGCCACAACAGGGTTTTTTATCTTTTTGTTTGTTTGTTTTTTACTTTTTTTTTTTTCAGTTTGGACTCAGAAAGGAGCGTCAAAATGGAAAATTGTGGAGGAAAACTCAGCTTCTCTCCGAGTGTAAATTAAACGGAAGTTTATGTGAAATCATTAGAAGATAATTCTATGATGTTGCCAATTATTTGTTCATATTGTGAATCACTCAGAAAAATACACTGAGATGCTGCATGCAGAATTTTAGCTAGAATAAAGGCATTTCTCTCAGTGAAACGATGCTACTTTTTTCTTGACAAAACATAATGTATTTTTAAGGAGAGATTATTGTTTAAGCAGGGTGCTTTTCCCTAACATCTGCATAGAGGTGTCTCTTTTGGGATAAGATCTTGTTTATAAATGGGGCAGGCATTCTTAGCAGTCAGGAACAAAGAAAAGCGTTTTTATTAGCAGCAGGAACCACATGAACAGCTTTGACCTCAATTTAGGATTTAGCTTATCATTTCACACAGAGGCTTGCATCAAGAATTTGACACTGGTGCCCTTTTCTAATTTGTAAAGCAAACTAAAGGGAAAATAATGGAGTACGGATAAGTGCTGTTCATGAACCACTGAGCAGGCTCTATTCCATTCTGTCCGAATTACCCCACAATCAGTCAGAAATCTCACGACAGACTAGGTTGTCTTTTTGTTGTTTTTATTCCTCTAGGAAAAAAAAAAAAGAAAAAAAAAAAGAAAAAAAAAAGGCAAATTAAACTGCCAGGCCTGTCTGTCCGTGTGGTGCTGGCGATGAGGAGTGTTGTGGAATGGGCATTCCTTGCACTCCCTGCTGCATCTGTGCAGGGAAGCGCTGCAGGGGCACGGGGAGAACATTCCCCTGCAAGCACCGGAGCCGTGGTCCTGTGATCGCAGAGCAGCCTAAGGTTAGGTCTTAAGCGTGGTAAAGCCCTGACAGCTTTGCTCCAATTGGCTCCATGACATTCCCTGCTCGGCCGTGATCCTAATGGCTTGAGACTGGCTGAATTCTTCTAACCCCAGCAATTAGTTTTCATTTTCTAGAACTCGGCTCACTTGAAGTGTTATTTTTTGCGTGCAGAGGGCGCGTTGGAGCCGGGGCTTAGGCAGCCTGTTGTGTGAATTGTCTCCCAGGCAAAGCCACAATGCCCGACGCCCCCCGTGCTGACTCAGCCGGGTTTTTGTCCCTGACGGCAACACAAAAAGGCTTCACAAAATTCATTAGGTTTTCCTGATCAAAAGAGCTGTGTAATAACAAAACTGTACAAATTATCTCAGCAGATATGTGATGTATCGACATCTCAGCCAGAGAAAATTTTAGTTTTTCCCTTCTCTTCATCTGAAACACGGCATGAGCTCTAACAAGCTCTAACTGTGTTATCCCCCCACCCAGAGATGACATCACCCATTTGCACACCAAGATCCCATTCCTATGTGCCAGAGCAGCATCACAAATTAAAATTTATCCCAGTCACATTTACATGGGCAGCCCTTCCCCAGTCCTGTGCTATCCTGGCACTGGCAGCTGAAATAAGGATGATTTTTCTGAACACATACATCTGCATTGCTCAAAGTAATATATAAATACATAAAATATGGGAACTGCTGAGTGGCTTTTCCTCACACTACTGAGAAGCACGTATTTCCTCCATATATTTCATAACACCAGGCATATGGCCCCAATCCAGTGAGTTACAGAAGGTTTTGTTATGTGTGATTTTATGGAGAACAGCAGGAATGAGGACTCCTCAGGAGCTTTGCTTTCAGTCTGTGTTTCCCTGGTAGGAGGGAAGAGCAAAGGGTGCATAACGTATCTCTTTGAATCAATTTGTGCATGTATGAAAAACACATGAAAACACACAAACCACCATCTGTTGACATTGTTTTGTATCATTCCTGGGAAAAGAAAACATAAGGAGAGAGATTTAGGCTGTGACTGTTATTAGGGAAAGCTGGATATAGGAAAGAAGGAGAAAGTAAAGAGGAAGAAAAAAGCCAAAGCAGTGTAGGGCACAGACCTAGAGGAGAGAGAAATATCACTGAGCTAATAAGGAGAAAAATTAATTTATCACTGTTTCCTGGCTGTGTCTGCCTCTCAGTCTCCTCTCCAGCTCTGCTGCACTACTTGGTGCTCAACACCCCTGTAGATCTTCAGCTTCTCCGTCCTGCTGGCTTGGAAAGGATCTGGAAACACAGAGTGCAGCATACCCTAAATGCTCTGCCTCATCACCCTCCTGCCTCCAAGCATCAGTGTGCACCTTCATCTTCACCTGGGAAGGTCAGCTCTCTCCATGCACAAGCATGCTTTGACTGTTGATTTTTCAAGGCAGTTATCTTCTCTTTATTCTAGTTTTGATACGTAAGATTTTGGAAGTGATGTTGTATGTGATAACTCATCATAAACACTACTTTTGAGAGGTACTTTGGAGCATAGGTGCCACTGAGATGGTGCCACTGGCAAAAGCTTAAAGCACCTTTTGAAGGCAAAGCAACACACTCTAAATTGAGGTACATGGTGTTAAAACTAGCCCTTGTCCTTGGCTGAACATTAGCATTAGGAAGGTTTGCTCTGGGAATTCTTCACAAGCAAGAGATCAGTGTGACAGGAGAAAAAGGAATCGTTTGCAGGGAATCCTGAGCTCACAGACAGCAGCCACCAGTGCAGAAACAGAAGATATGATCAGAGAGTGACCAAAACTTGTGGATTTCACAAAGCCTTCTTCCTAATTTAGTAGGCAAACAGCACACAGGCAAATACATAAAATAAACCTGGTTTTCACAGGTACAGCATGCCAGATCCATGTCCTGGGTGTGGCTGAGGGATACTGTGAACTGGCAGTCAGGGATGACAGGGAAAAGCTGAGTCCCTGGCCAGCCAGGTAGGTCTCACAAGGGTGAGCATGTGCATGGTGTGGTGCTGCAGGGCTGTAAAAAGAGGCTGTGGCTGCAGTGATACTTTCCCATGTCTGCCATCCCCAGCAGCAGTTGAAACACCATTTGTGTTTCCAGGCCCTTTCACAGCCCTTCTCCAAGGTTATCTTGAACACACTCAGCAAAGATAACTCATCCTGCAGTCAGAAGAGGGAAGGGATCAGGAAGTGCTCCCAGCCCTTTGGGGTGTCTGAAATTACCCTCCTGATCTGATTGCTCTTGACTCACCGCTCTCCTGCCATCGTCTGTCGGCAGGCGCTGCGAGACAGGACTGAGCCTCGCTGCAGGAAAACAGGAAAAAACCATGGCTCAGCAAGTCTGGAATGGGAAATTCAAGTGATAATCTAATTCATTGCAAGCAGTGCAAGTCTGTGCTTAGCAAACTGCCCCTGCCTGAGTCAGAAAACTCCCTGTGCCTGTGCTTTCTACTCCACCTGCCAGCAGTGCTGATGGAGAGGTGATATTCCTGTTGTGATATTTCTTCCCCAATGAGTCCCTAGATTTAATCTCCCTTCTGCAGCAGGCAGGAGTTAATTTTAGAATCGGGCAAGACAGTTAAAACAACAGAGATGAATTTTTAATTTTCGAATTGGGGATGGAGGAGTGGGGAACGGGATGTGTCTCAGCTCCATGTCTGCAGCCTATGGCCAGGACTGGGAAATTTGGAGAGTAGAGAGCCTCACAGCTCACCTGGAGTCTGATGTCAAGGGGATACATCCTGTAGGCTGAAGAATCAGAGGATAACTGAAGCACCACTGCCTGGAGAGTCTTAAATCTTGTTGCCTACCTATGGGGAGATTTATCTCCACCTCACTGACCTAAATATAAAGCCCAGACATAGCATAAATACCCCTCTGCATCACCCTTAGATTTGAGTGTTTTCAGTAATTTTTAACAGGACAATAGAACAAAAAAAAAACCCAAAATCTCATTTTTATTTTTGTGTAATTTACACATATTGTGTAAATACACAATGTTTTGATTTGTATTGTGGTGAGGTGATGATAGATTCCCAAATGTTCCCAAAAGAACATCTGTTGGGAAAAATGCAGCAATATCCTGGCAAAATGGAGGTTATAAGGAATTATCTTTTTTAAATAGGTAAATATCTTCTTCACTCTCTCCTACACAATCCTATTGTTGAATTTCTAGTGCAAATAACAGTTGTTCTCTAAATTCTTATTCCTGTAGTAAGCAAAACAAATTCTAACAGAATGTTTGCTGACACAATTCAGGACCATGTGAGACCAGGAGTGGTTCTACACAGAGGGCACTTCTCATTCCACTCTGACCTTGATAGGCTACAGAAATACCTGAGTAGTATCTTTTCTGGCTCAGCACATTTTTTAAAAAAAAACATCAGCTGTGTTTTCTTTTAAAAATCTGCATTAGCTTTAAAAACCTCAGTGGATGGCCTAGTTTCCTGTGCAATTATAAAAAAACCAAACAAACAAACAAACAACAAAAAAAAAACCCCTTGTGCCTTGGGCAGGCTGACCTTATTCTTTGCATTCTTATTCCCTGCAGCTCCTCCTTATTCTTTTTACTGCTGGGATGTGTTGGGCTGTGCTGTGCATCTGTCAGTGGATAAAGTAAAGCACTGAGTGTGAGAGCAGCAGCCATGTGAGGCACTAAACCTTCCCAAGGCTCAAGCTCTCATCAGTAGGCACAGGGTCTGTGCCCCCATCACACTGCTCCTGTTTGCCCCTCTCACCAGCCTGAGCAGGAGTGTGTGCCCTGGCAGCTGCACAGTCTGCTGGGATGGGCAGGTTCTGTCCAGCTCTTCTCCTGCCCAGGTACCACTTTAAATTGTTGGGCAAATACATCAAGGGTGGCCATCAGCATCTTCAGCTGTAAAACAAATTATGGAGGTGGGTATGTGTCATGGATGGGAAAGGGGGGAAGAGAGAACCTTCCTCCCACCATCTCTGACTGCCAGAGGGGAGCATCCAGTCAACACTGCCCCCTCTCCAACATGCTGAGGGCTTTTGTCCAAGGGGCTCAAACTCTGGTGGGAAAAAAGATGGGCCATGGAGCTACAGAGTTTTTGTGAGGTTCCTGGCTTTCACTCCCCCCCCTTGGAGCTGCTTCACTTTGTAAAGGTGATTAAATATTCATTGGGCCAGGGAGACAAGAGCAAGAGATTGAGTCTATTGCCCAGTTGTTCTGGTGCTCACCTGGGAGGAGAGAGATGCAGGGTCAAGTCCTTGCTCCAAAGATGATTTAATTATTCATACAAAGTGGAACAGCTCCAGCAAGAAGGATGTGCATGCCAGCAAGTCTGATGGCCCTCTCCTGCACTGCACAAAACCTCTTCCTTTTAGCTGTGGGGTGGCTTGATGTGTGTTTTCTCCTTGCCAAGAAAATGTTTCCTGTTTGTGTTGTAATTTGCTAATTTATTGACCCTGCTCCCCAGAGCAGGGCTGGCTTGGGCATGGTGCTCCACAGGAGGATTCACAGTGGAGGTTCCTGCCGAGGGAGGCACAGCCCCTTGCCCACCAGTGACTCATTTGTCATCAGGGTCAGGAATTAGCCTTTTGCTGTGCCTCTCTCCCTGGAACCTCGGCTATCTTCCCCATCTGTGCAGAGAGGGAAAGACCAGCAGATGCATTGAGGGCAGGCTCCAGGAGGGAGTAGGGAACATGAATTTCTGCAGGGTTTTCCAGGGCTCACAGGAGCTGCTGTGAGGAGGGGGCAGTGAAAATAAGGAACTTCCCCTGCAAGAAGGAAGTCTGTAAAATTCTCTCATCTTGTTTGTTTCTTCTGAAGTATTTCAATGTGGATATTTTACACTTCCTAGGTCAGTGCCATTACATTTATTTTTTTTCTCCCAGCTGATACCATAATCTAAAATTCACTGAGATGGAAAACTAATGTTTTCCCTTGCAAGTGGGAATGGCCTGTGTTGTGTTATCCTCAACCCACAAACAACCTTAATTTTAGTAACATCTCACAGACTTTAAAAGTGTCAGGATTAAGGTAGAGATTAAATAGCTTAGTCTGCTTTATGGGAAGGATTTTTATTTAAGCACCTGACCACTAACACAGCTAGATTTCTATGGGACCTTTAAATTAAGTATGCCACCCTCAGCACACTGGGGTTGTATCTGTTGCATTCTGCAGTGAATGTCATTAGGTAAAAACACAAAATACCAGAGTGGTGTTTAAATTTTCACACAGTTGTAACAGAAATGGGAAGTTATCCAGCTCCTCATTTCACACATTTAGGTTGTTCTGCTGCTGTCAATTTGTGCAGTATTCACAAAGGAAAAGTTACTGAGCACAGTAAAACATAATTCTTTACAATTACTATGTTTTTAAATCCAAGCCAAACAAAACAAGACTTAAAAAAATAGCTATTATAAAATATTTTGTGCTTATACTGTGCTTATACTATCAAAATCTGGTTCTGTTGATTTTGACTAATGGCTTACACGATCAACAGAGATGGCATTGTTTACTTTCTTACCCAAGTTTACATTTATTATTACTGCTAAGTTTTGTGTTAGCACATGCTGTTTTAAATTAAATGAATATCCAAATACTGTTTTGAAGTTGCTAATGGCACCATATGTACTGCATTTTCTTGCATGCTATTTAAAGAGAAACTCTTAATTGTACTACCATCGCCGGAGGATATTTTTGTGGTAAGCAATTAAGATTCATTTTCCTGTTCATGTAGAAAATCACTCCATTAAAACACTGGAATATAATAACTTTTGTCCAATTTATGCATTCTTGCTTTGATAATTTGTATTCAGGGAAAAGAGAACTATTGTTTAAAATCTGAGAATCTCAATAAGCTTTTAATTGTTATTTCTAACTGAACAGTCCCTCCCCTATCCATAAAACAAGCAATGGAACAAAACTTAAATATTTACTTCTAAACTTAACCTTCTTTGGTTTCACTGCTGAGAAGTCCGCAAAAGAGGCAAAACAGGCAAAGGTTGGCCGAAGGATTTAACATCAGGAAAAAAATGAACAATGCACTAAGTTCATCCAATATTCGGGAAAAGCTGGAGGCAAGGAGCGGTGCTGTTATCAGGGAGGTGAGCAGCAGGCTGCCCTGGCACAGACACCCACACCTGGCCCTCTCTTTGTGGGGTCAACAGCCCCAGCTGCTGCTGGGAGCTTTGGGGCTGGAGGGAGGCAAAAAGGGTCCTTGTTCCTGCCCAGGGCTGGGCTCATCCCCGGGGCTGCAGTGGCACAGGAGGAAGAGGCTGCGAGCAACTCCGTCAGCCCCATGCTTCAACATTGTTTGGGAGTGATTTGTTCTTCATGACAGGGTCAAGCTGCTGTGAAAAGGTTAAACAAACGGGCTTTGTAAGCTCCTTTTAGGGGAAAGCTGGTCAGAAGGCCCCTTTAATCAGCGATCCCCTTTAGCCCTGGGAAAAGGCACCAGCCAGACTCACTCGCAGGGCTGTGGGGAGCCACGGTGAGCATGGGGTGGAGGCTTCCTGCCCTCCTGCAGCCGCCTTTGCTTGGAGAAATTGAAATCCTGCAAGGGAAGGTGTTTGACTGGAAGTGTTGTTGTGCCTCCCTCTGTGCTGAGGTGCTGCTGCAAAGGAGGAGGAGGAGGAGAAGGAGGTGGAGGTGGAGGAGGAGGACATTCCTCTGGGGCCAGTGTCTAGCCCAGCATCCCTAATGCTGTCTGCACCCATCCTGTCAGGAGGGTAATGAGGGGAAAGTTCCCAGACTAAAATTAAAAGCACCTCGATCTCCAGAGGAGGCCTGTAATAGCAGCCTTCACCTTCCCTCTGCTGTTGTTGCAGGTCTGGCACTGCTGGGAGAGGCTCCCTCGTGGGTTAATCCCTGCAGACAGGCAGGCTTTAGTTCAGCTTCTTCTGAATTTTTTGAGGTGGATACCCAGTGCAGCACACATCTGCACTGCAACTTCTTGCAGACGCCCTAGGGCAGGGATGGTTCCTCCTGACGCTTTATTCAGATTAATAATAGTGCTGCCCTCTGGCTCTGCTGTCCTTCCAGGGAGAGCAGCAGCAGCTGAGGGTGGCTCCGTTTCTGCTGCTGTGAGTGGTGGAGGCAGGAGGAGATGGCACTGAGGCTCCCTGGCTGGATGTGTCACATGGAAAGGGTGGGAAGGTGCATGGCAAGGGCTGAGCGGGACTGCAAAGGTGCTGTGACACTGCTCTCTCTGTCCTCAGGGCTCTCCTGCCTTCACAGCTGAGTCATTTGTTAACTTGGGCTCTGTCTCCTTCCTGCTTATCCCCATCCAGCATCCTCCTTCCCCACCCTCTATCCCCAAGGCTTAGCTGTGAATTGCCCAAAATCCACACACAGACAGGGGCTGTGACTCCCGGAGCAACATTTGCAGGAAAGCCCAGGGGCTGTTATGAGCAAACCCTGCCACGTTCCTGTGCCAATTCCAGCCATGCCCATGCCAGGTCCATGTCTCTGCCTGCTTCCTCTCTTCACCTCGTTCTCTTCAGCTACTTTCTACTCCCCACAAGATTATATAGGAGTGATTTTCCACAATGTCTCCAAGCCTATTTGATTCCTGCATTTCAAACTGTCAATTGTTTTGTCCTTCTCTCCTTGTTACATCCACTGTCCTAATTTTATTTTCCTCTCTCTGCCTCACCATCCACCCATTACACCTTCTGCTTTGTGTACATTTCCCCCCTTATACTGCAGACAAATATGAAAACAGAAAAAGTTACTCCCTCTCTCCTGTTTATTGCCATGTCCCATCAGAGGTGCCATAATTGCCTGTATGAGCACTCCTAATCTATTCCAGAGCACAATAAAACAAATAAATGCAGTCAAAAAGTGAAGCTGATCCCTCCTCCCTGCTTGCATGAAAAGGACCTTCTGTGACCAGAATTTAGAAAAACAGTAGTGTGCTTTCTAATTCGAGTTCTTCTCGCAGTAATTTGTTGATTTAAAAAACTCTCAGGTCTCCTTCCTCTTAGTTGGTCCATTTTGCATCCTTTCTGCTCCACTGAGACCATTTCTTAGGCACTAATTTCAATACCCAAAACCTGGGTAACAATTATTCAAATGAAACAACAAAGGCGAGTATGAAAAGCTTAATATTTTTATTTCATAAGCTAGTGAACTTAATAGCTTAATCACCTTCTGTGTCACTCTGATCTCTCCATACATGCTGAAATAGCCATAATATTTCACAGAGATGGAATGGATTTGGTAAGAGGCCAATCTTGTGATACTTCTTCAAAACAAAATGGACATGTTAGTGCCTGCCAGATAAGAATTTGGTACTGAGCTACTGAAGCCAGCAGTGGCTCTGCCAGTGGTTTGGGTGTGAATTAAGTGCCTGAATTCCACATGAATCAACATATTTCTACCACCACAGTCAATCAATCTTCAGCTGAGTTTAATCTCCATCCTGCATCAGCTGTCAGCCAGCTGAAGAGCTGCCTTGCCTCCAGGGGTGAGATGGCTTTGTGGCAATGAAGCACTGAAAGAAAAGTCAAGAAGTCCAGTCATCCAGGCCACTCTCCCACTGTTCCACCCTCTGCATCAAAATTAAATAAATCACTTCATATAATCTCTTATAGATATTTATTCTGATCTTCATTTCTGTAGCACAAGTCCTGGGATTTCTACCAAACCCTTTTCTTGGATACCCTCTTAAGAAACAGATGCTGTTTCTAATATTTATCCTAGTTTTCTTTGCTGCTAATTTAAGTGATTTCACAATCTTCTTCAGTTGCTCATAAGTGATTGCCAGCAACTTTGTAGCCACATTTTACATATAGAACACTGTTGTCCCCTGTCTTCCTACTCTTTTTTTTTTCTTTTCTTTTTCCAGTTTAAACAAAGGCACATCTTTCACCCCTCATGTTTTCCAGATTTCCGTTATCCTGTAGACTCTTTCCTGTTGATCATTAAGAGAGCAGCCAAGTTCCCAACTCTGCAAGCAGCATGTCAAGATGCCATTAGGCTGGGAGCTGGGAGGCACGTACCTTGGAAAGATGAGCAGGGAGGGAACCAGTGCTCTGGAAATGAGTTGCAGCACTAAAGGATGTGGCTCCTGTGAACAATGGTTATGAAGCAAAAATGGAATCCCTACAAAAATTCTGAAAATCTGGGGCAGCAATTCCCCAGAGTGACTGAGTGAGTGTGATCACACCACAGCTCAAGACACCTTGTTTTCTCTGTATTGGGATTTTGGATTATTCAGCAGCCCCCGGGCAAGTAAAGACTGATGTGATATGGCTAAAGTAGGAGAGAGGCAATTGGGCTGTTCCAGAGCAAGTGTGTGGCCAACCCTGCTCAACATCTGCATACCAAATCTCTTAAAAAGTGGAGAAAGTCTCTTAAAAGACAGAGAAATTATTTCATAAGCAGAAATAGTGTTACACACATAGCCACACACATCATAAAGATACTTTCATCCAGATGAGTGATAGAAATGTTTTTGCATTAGGTTTCATTTTCTTTTCCTCATCAAAAAGAGGCAGATACCTCAAACATACAGTTCTACTAATGGGGCATGGAATCGGTCCTGCAAATTATCCATAATTGCATGTAGGATCAGATCTGAATTAACTCAGCTTGGTGTTCAAACCTAGACCCTGAACACATGTGGTTTGTGTTTTGGAGAACCAAAGTCTGGGCAATAGTTTTCAGTATTCTGTATTTTTTTCATGTGTTCTTAATACTAATTGCTTGTAGGTCTGACTTTCTCAAAACATGATAATAGAGAACCAATTGGCAAAGTTAGTTACAGCACTTCCTCATGCTGAAGAACTTTGTAAGTTAGATTTCACAGTGATATTAACGAGTTCCCAAGCAACCAAAATAGATTTTGGAGGCCTAAATATCTTACAGAACTGGAAAAGCTCTGAAAGGCAAAACCTCCAAGATGTTCTGAGTATAAACAGATTTGAATCTTCCCAATATTAAGGTCCATTAACAACCTATGACATTGCCAGGAAACAAACAGAGGCTACTGCCTACCTGAAAAGTGACCTTTGGTATGTATCTCACAAAGTTGCACAAGCAATGTTAATCTTTGGCAATAATGATATTCTAGATTTGGCACATCAGAATCAGATCAGCATCTCTGTTGCTGTGGAAATTATAGTTAGGTGCTTGTTTTCTATGAAGCAGGAAATTCTGTCAGCAATATGCTGAGATAATGTCTGAGATTCCTGATAAAAGCCAACTCAGAATAGCATGTGACTTCAGAAGACTCCAACATGGGCAAAAGATACCCTACCTTCAAGAATAGAAGGATCTGGTGTATGTTCTATTCCGGTTATCCTTTATACATTTTATTTAAACCCATTTCTTTTTTAAAATATTGCTTCTGTTGACAATATTATGTGACAGAGCAGAGTTCAGACATAGACACAGTCACTTCTGGGTATGAAGAAAGCAAAAATTCAGAGGAGTGATATGAAGGGCAGTGATAACAAAGTAAATCAGGTAAACCCAAAATGTGGGGTGGTAACAAACGTGGTTAGCTGGAGAAGGGCTCTGCAGAGTCCCATTGGTGAGGAAAAGGGAAAGAAGGTGGAAGTGCAGAAGTGAAAGGAGAAAACCTGCTGCAAACTGTGTGCAGGACTTCAGCTGTGATTGGCATTCATGGAGAGGTCAGTGCCCAGGCTCAGATGCTGTCATGGCTCACAGGGAGCAGGGCACTGCTCTGTGGGGTTTTTCTCAGAGAAATATACTTGTTCTGCTATTGATTTTTGACACAACAATAACGAAAGCAGGTAGAAGCTTCTTGGGTCTGAGCAAGGCTCTAGAACAGAGAAATGGCAGAGGATGTGCATGCTAGAGAAGGATCAAAACTGACTTTAAAATACCTTCACCTTTCCACATCAAATGTGGAAAAGAGTAGGGAACACCTGGATGCAAGGCCTTCCCACATGACACCTATGTGGCTGGGAATTTATCTTTAGTTTTGGTTAACCACCTATTTTTGGTGACTTAATTTAAGACTAATCTGTGTTTGGTCCTGTCCTGGGGAGTGCTAGAAAAAAAAACCTCCAAACATTATTTGAACAAAACGGAATGCTGTGAAAATTTTCTGAACAACCAATAAAGAGGCACCTTTTAGAGGCACCTCTAAAAATAACTTTAAAGAAAAAATAGGTGAGCAAACAAACAACAACAAAACAAAACAACAAAAACAAGCAAACAAAACCAAAAACACCAATACCAAAAAATCTCTCTGCTTTCAGATAAAGCTAAAGGAGGGAAGGAGACAGAATCCTGAGGAGAAGTTATTCCTTGCTTCAGGAGGGCTCTGTGAGGATCCCCGCAGCCCGCATTTGTGCTCTCCTGTAAAGATAATCACCATTTTACTGGGGGGCGAGGAAAGGCGATGCGATGGAGATCCCCGGTGGGTCGGGGCTCCCTCGCTCCTCACTCCGGCCCCGGCTCTGGCTCCGCGCCTCGCCGGGGCTGTGGGGCCGCCGGGATGGGGTCCCTGTGCCGGGGGAACCCGGACGGCCGAGGGGCGATGGGGACTGATTGAATTCACCGCTCAGCTGCCAAGAGAAGCTGCTTTGGGTGGATGGAAAGGTCGTCCCCTGTTTTCCCTCCCTCCTCGCCTCTCCGCGGAGCACCCGGCTGCGCTGCTCCCGTTTTTCCAGCGGGGCGGCCCGGGCTGTGCCCCGCAGAGGTCGGGAAAGGTGCGAGCCCTCACTGCTTCTTCCTAAGGGAGGCCGGGGAACTTGGGCTCCCGGACCCACAGGGGCTGGCTAAACGAAATGAACCTGGAAAACGGGCTTATCTCAAAAAGTAAAATTATCAGAGCAAAAAAAAAGACGAAATCGGACCAAAAAAAAAGGAAAAGGAAAAGGAAAAGGAAAAGGAAAAGGAAAAGGAAAAGGAAAAGGAAAAGGAAAAGGAAAAATCCTTTCCTCTGTCTGTGCTTATTCTGAGGAGTGGAAGGGGCTCCCGGCGCAGCCCCTCGAAGCCCCGGTGCCCTTGGAGGAGTGAGGGGGAGCCGCAGGAGCTCCGGGAACCACATTGCCCGGGGGATCTGGGGGATCTGCCCTGCCCTCCCAAGAGACGGTGGCTCCCCTGGTGGGGGAAGGACACGACAGGTCGGGACGCAGCTTTGGGGTCCCTGCTCTCCCCTCGGAGCTGAGCCCAGGCCTGGGGACGGGACTGCAGGAGCTGCGGAGCCCGGCCGGACCCACGGGGCACAGTCGGACCCGCCTGGCGCTGGAGACGGGCTGAGCATCAGGCGGGGCCGTGGGGGGCTCCTCGCTGCCCCCCTGCCCTCGGCAGCCCCTCCAGCGTGGCCTCGGTACCGTCCCACCCTTGCCTCCCCTCCGGGCCGGTACCGCAGCTTCTTCCGTCTCCTTAAATTAACCCACAAAGGCGATCTCTCGCCCAAAAGAAGACACAAGAATTTTATCATTGGCTGTAAGACATCTCAAAGCCTCTTTATTATGGACAGCCTGGTTCCTATCCGGGGTGGGGGGCAAACTCGGAGCCCCTCTTTGAGGCCAAATTCCCTCCCTGAGCACAGCCCTTTTCCCCAGCCTCGCCCCCGGGCCGAGGGGATGAGGCACGGCGTGTCTGCCTTTCAGGGGATGTTCAGCCAGCCTCGGACCTGGGACCCACAGCCCTCCCCATCTCCCTCCCTCTCCCCGGGAAAAGCAGCGCCCAGCCCAAGCTCCGTGAGCCCGGGGGCGGCTCTGCGGGCGGGAGAGGCCGGGCAGGGGGAGGAATGACCCAGAGAAAGGCAATGGCTGGGGACACGGGACATCGGGACACGGGGACACCGGGACATGGGGCACGGGGACAGGGGGACACCGGGACACTAGGACACCGGGACAGGGGGACACCGGGACACCGGGACACCGGGACACGGGGACACCGGGACACCGGGACAGGCTTCCGGCATATCTGCTCTCTCCTGTCACTCTATAACCCGCGCTGGAGCCCGGCGAGCGCTGCCCGCTGCAGCATTTCCTGCAGACGCCGCGCAGAGCTGATCCGTAATTACCGCGGGAAAACTTCGACAATGTTATCTCTCGCAGGAGAACTGAAAATTGGCAAATCCAGCAGTTTTAGTACTGAGGAATTTTTATTTCCCAAATAAAGGCTAACAAAAACCCCAAGTATAACCGCGTTGTTGGTCTGTCTAACGAAGCAAAGGCGGGAGAACTTGTGCATCTTCTATCAGGGCTGCAAAGACACAGTGCCCGCAGTCGGAGAGATCCCACGGAGAAACTCGGCGGAGGCACTGCTGGCTGTGAACACCCTCCTTGAGGTAAATCCCTATCCTCCTCTCTGCAAGAGGGCAGGAAAGAGGGACTGCGTCTCCCCGTCATTTATTAGCTGTCAAGCAAAGGGCAGAAGCAGTTTCTGTGTTTTTTAGAGGCCAAACATCGCCGTAAAGAACTACACAAATCACTTTACAACCCGCCTTGCACAGACACCACGGGTGGGCAGTGGGATGAAGGGGATGAGGCTCTGCCTGTCTCTGCTTCATCTTCCAACAGCTCCACAAAACTGAACACAGACCTGCTGTGTAGATTTTTTTTTTCTGTTTGTTTGCCATTGGACTATTAAAAAAAATCGAGGAATAAGCAAACCATGCAAATGACATTTTGTGGGGGGAAATAACAGTAGGTGGCTACGATGGCATTAAAAATGTGCTGAGTATCTCTCACTGCATGTTCCTGTAGTTTTAATACACACCAAGCCGAGATTTATTTTGTTTATATATGAAACAAAGATAATTGCTAGAACCTAATAACTCATGTATTTCTTTTGACTTTACTGGATTTTACTTGTGTTAGAAATATATGTTCAAGACAAGTAAATAGCAAAATAAAATCGACTTAGAAATCTCTTCGTCTCTTTCAAGGGTGAAAACAGAAAATGGACATATATTGTTTGAACATACCAATGAAAACTGATTTGGTCTTTCCACGGAGGAGATCAGGAAAAGAAATCACAGTAAATGATAGAAATAAAACAGTATAAAACAGGTATAATGGTAAAACCCTTTAAAGAAAAATTAAGTGTTCATCTGAGAAAAGATTCAATAACACAGACAAAATCGGTTCAGCTGGGTCGGTAGTCACATCTTGGGGAGATAGAATAATTTGGACAACTGTCAAGACTTACAGACAATGCCCAGGGAAAAATCAGGAGGAGGAGATGTGCAATTTCAGCACCAGAAAAAGAGCATTCCCAGTACGAGGAACAGCTGGGTCACCGCCAGTAATGGATAGGTTTGAAATGTGCCTGAAGATGGTGCTGTTTGGATGGCAGAAGAAAGGGCTAGGACTGTTTCAGTAAAGAGATATACCTCGAAACAAATAAATAAATAATAAATGGTTCACCTAAAATTCTGTAACTCTCCAGCAGATTATTCCAGCAATAATTCCAAAATCTAAGCAGGGAAGATTCATTGAGAAAAGGCTTGACAACCAACTGAGTTCTTGAATAATTTCACTGTGATAAAACAAATTTTCTGGTGAGTGATATGTCAGTCCCTGATACCTCTCAGCAGATGCCATTCTCCCATTCCAGCACAACCAAGGTTCTTCTACCCTCCTTCCAACACCCCACCCTGAGCAGAGCCTTTAAAAGCTTGTGTCTGTGCATGAACCATTCCATGGAAAGGAGAAATGGAAGGGAAATTCTCATGGCTGACTTTTAAGCAACAGATGGTGGAGGAATTTAAAGTGGAATTTCCCACCACGTACAAGCTTTAATGTTATTAAACTTGATTTTAATATAACTGCAAAATGGTCTGCTAAAGTTTATGACAATGAATTCTACTGTCCTTGCCAGACTGGAAACCAGATTTTTTTCTGATGGTTTTTATAAGGTAATTTTTTAAAAGGCACCAGGATCTGGACTAGAAGATTCAAAAAGAAACTCACTGACACATGTAAGACACTTCTCTGCAATTAGCAATAAATAATCCGAGAGGAAAGCAAGTTTTCAAAATACAAATACAGCTCTTGCAAAATATATGCTTTCCCTTCAATTGCACAACATTTTTTAACACCATATGCCAATCTGGGAATCTCAAGCCTAGTAATTAGCTCCGAGTTTTTGGAACACTTCATAAGGGCTGGATTAATCCCAACTGTATTTTCTGGTGTCAGTTACTCTGAGCTGGAGACACAGCACAGGAGCTACCAGCCAGTGAATTGTGCAATAATGACCAGATGCCACATGTTATTCCTGGATGTAGATTTTACCTATAACCCATTTTAGATCCAATTAAGAGAAAATTCATGTTTCCTCCTGGTGCAAGGCAGGACAGGCTGCATTTTTTGCATAAAACAATGTCTCCCATTTGTCAGGCTTTAAGTCAGTCCCCTGCTGAGCCATTGTACTGAAATACAAGCCGCTTTTAAAATTTTTAAATTTACTTCTTTCCAACAAAAACATTATTCCAGAACTATCTAATGACCAGACATAGGACCTTAACAGCTTGCAAGATCAAAGTCTTGAGTGGAAGCACAACCTGGGCATGGATTAAGGTATAGGAAGCCTTTCCTGAGGTCTGTTGTTCTCTCCTGAGCTCCCCCACTGTAGCAGCTCCAGCTTTGCCCCTCCCATCTCAGTGGAGAGGTCCCCAGAGCCAGGCCAGCCATCTGCAATTATTCCTGCAGTGAAATCTCCATTTCAGAGGTGCACCCCACTGTCCTCTGCTGGTTCCATGATCTTTTTTACTTGTGCCCCCAGAAGCAAGTTGAAGGCAGCCTAAGTGTCACTGGAGGGACAGCAAATACAACTTTTTGCACTGAATTGCTCTGTGATAGTTGTCTTTTTCTTGCTCCACAGCAGGAGAATTAGCTCTCCTCCAAGGGATATTCTGACCATAGGGTTTACATCTGGCAGGCCAAATCAAATCCACTGGGAATTGTTGCCTATGATTTGGCAAATCACTTTTTTAGTGTGTTCTCTGGAGGAAAAGAAACCCAAAACAGCACAAGAAACCCACAAACCTAGACATTAATAATGCCATTTGTCTCATGGCCTTTGCAGGTGGGAATTGTTCCCAGAGGGATGTGTCTGTGTCCCTCAAGCCATGGAGCATTAAATGGCCCTGCTCCAGCGCCATGTGAGCCTCCCAAAAGTCCTGGGTCAAAACTGAAGTCCTGGGTAAATATCTTGGATGACTTTGGGAATATCAAAACACACATAGTAGCTACATTTAAACAACCTCACGATGTTCTGGACATGTCAGCATGAACTGTCCTCACAGTCAGTGGAGGTTGTAAGGCTCCACTGGGGCACAGTGCCTCTGATAAATGTGTCCTGTGGATGAGACACACTATGTGCAATATTCATGTTTCTGTGCACATTAGGGTGTCTAGGTTAGCTGTAAATGACTAAATTAGATATTATTTCCACTACAAATAACCCAGGTTCTCTTTTTCTGTTTTATGTAACAATAAAAGTGGAAGTGATGCTGGTGAAACAGAACATCTGTGTTTCTCGTTCTCCAAAAGCTTTACAGATTGTGGTTGGGAAGGAGAAAATAGCTTTTCCAAAAAAGTAATGAGAAAGCTTCCTAGGAATGAGATGATATTTCCAAGGCATTAAAATGGGGAGAGTGAAAAAAAAAAAAAAACAACAACCAAAAAAAACCAACCTAAGGAGGAACACAAATTTATTCTTTCAAAAAAAAAAAGAACCTTGACAAGGTTTGTCTTTATAGAGCAGCTTGTTCTGGATTTTGTGAGGTTCTATTTCAGTCCCAAGGCTAAGTACCCAGCAAGACCAAGTCCTATATCAGAAAGGTGGGGACCTGAATTAAGACAACAGTAAAAGAGGGAAATATATGAGGCTCAGTTTTCAGGCAGTAGAGGAACAAGGCAAGCTAAATATTTATTACTCCAAGGTCAGAGGGTGTCTTAGGTAGGGTCAGAATTGAACACAGGATTGCCCCGTGCTGTTCTGATTTTACAAATTACTTGTCTCCATCCTCGTAGAGACACGTGGATTTGGCAATTTACTGTGTAGGGTATTTTTTCAGCTAGATGTGAAATTTGAGGCAGGCTTTATGGGTAGGGTTTTGCTTGTTTGTTTGGGTTTCTTATTGTTAGGGTTCTTTCTACTTTTTTTCCCCTTATTTTTCTTCTTCTTCTTCTTCTTTTTTTTTTTTTTTTTAAGTAGACAAAAAGTCTATGTGGCTCATGAAATAAATCAACACTTGGAAACTGCTCTTTGAGCTCAGTTATTAACTGCTAAATGATTTTCAAAGCAGGTCTGCTTCCTATTTTTTCCATTTCCAAATATAAAATGTGTCACTATTTTGTCTCGTGTGTTAAGATGTTAGATCAATATCTGAATAATTAAATGCAGCAGGACAATGCACAGTTTAATTAGCCTTGAGGTTTTCAGAGTATTAGCTATTAAAACTAAGTAGGAAAATTGGCTTACTCTGAAGCCTTTTCTTTATAAATTGCAACTTGGCAGAAGCACAGATCTAAGTTTAGTGTGCATTTGGATTGTGCAGTACAGAAGTGCAAGAAGAAAATCTTAATCCACCTGGACCTCAGCAGTGGTTTTTGTCTGAGATGTGTTACTGGGCTCTCCCAGCACCTGGAGCAGCCCAAGGGGTTCTGCAGCACCAGAACCATTTCAGAGCTGTTTTACACCATGGATCTCACCTGGGCTTGGCTTTGAATAAACTTTTAGTGAGAAATGAGAAAAACACACCCGTCAGGCTGTGTTGAGAGCACTTTGCAGAGGTCTGTGCGTGGTCAGGGGAGGGATGTAGCCTCGAGGTGCACTGTGAAAAGGTCCTTTTGGTCTTCAGTGACACCAAACTCTGTCCTGGTGTTTAAGCAATTAAAAGGTATCTGCAATCATGTCTCCAGTCAAGGATCAGCAAAGATGTTCCTCTGGGTCACCTTATTTTCACCTAAGTTTTTCTCAAATAATTGCACTTTCAAGTTAATACAGGTGCACATTTTAGAAGAAGATAAGAAGAGGAAACTAAGGCAGTGGGGAGAGAAATATTTCATATGCTTTTAATATTAGTGTAGAATGACCAGACACTTTTCTCATTGACTTAATTTACAGAAGGAAAAGATGCAAAAAGTTGATTCCCACCAGCAGAATTCTTTCCCATGCATTGCCTCACAATGTTTCATACCAAGGAAAGCTGGCTAAATGTGCACATGGAATAAACATCAGATAAGGCTGCAGAATAGAAATAAGTCCAAAACAAAGAACATGTGGCCTATGGTCAAAATCATAAGATTCCAGCTCAAGGAAAGGCACAGTTTTGGAATTTCTTTCCTCAGATTTCATTCAGATCCAAACAACTCCTGTTAAATGGAAGACATATAAACTTATGCACCAAAAATTTCCCCAGATTCAGACTCTGTGAAGGACAACCTTGAAATTTTTAGGATTCTTTTCTTAATTATACTGATTGTGGTAGAATTTTAAATTACCTGCATCTATATATCCTGATTAATATCTGATTAGGTACAGATACAGTAACTGGCATTTATTAGTGTTTGCAAAATTGGTAGTAGCAAACTAAACTGGAATATTAATCTGAATTTAAATTTAAACTAAAGAATCTATAAGTTCTTGTTAGGAGTCAGAAAGGTTCCCAAAGCTCTCTAAATACTGAGTGTTATTTAGAATCAGCAAGATACAAGTACTTCTAAAATCCTCATTAATCCTTCCCATCCATCATTAAATTTGGTTTTTATGGAAAAAGATAGTTCAAATTCCTCAGACTCATCTTTCTCCAGGATAACCTGCATTTTAATTTATACCTCATAAGGCTAAGGTATCTCTTCTTAGAGTCAGATCTCAGTGGATTTGAGGTTTTTGTTTTGGTTTGGTTTTAAACTGGCATTGGTAGATATATAAAAAGAGAAAATCTGTGTGTAGGAACACTTGGAATTTCAGCACAAGAGAGAAAGCAAGAACCCAGCATCAGGCAAAAAGATGCTTGCTCTTTTTGACTCTGAATCATAGTCTCTTTTTAATTCTCTGTTGATCTCAGAGGTGGGTGCCCACAAGACTTCCTGGATCAACACAAAAAAAGTCCAAGAAAATATTTCATTTTCACACCATTTTTTTTTCTGAATTGAACACATAACGAATTATAGTTAACTCAGAACTATATAGTTCTTGCACTTAATAAAACAATTTAAATGATGGTGGAAATGAAGAGTTACAGATGAATCAATTGTTTTTTATCCCTGTGGACTAAGAGAAAACAAATCTAAGCAAATTTAATCTACTGTGTTTTTTATCCTCAACTGAACTTTACTTTGACCTCACTGTACCATGTAATAATTTGGTCAAAATCACACAAAACTTGCCTTTTATGCAAGGGAATGGCTTCCATGTAGTTTGGTACTGACATAGTTTTGAGGCTCTGTGCATACATTTTTAAGGATAACCTAAAGATGGAGTGATGAGTCAGGTCCTTGGTCTGCTTCTGCTGTTCTTCACACTAAAAAGCACAAATGGAGGAAGGGGAAAGGTTTATTCTGGCCAAACAAGATAAAACAACCAGAAAATGAAGCAATAAAGGTGGTCTTCTTTTCAACCTGTATCAAACATCTGGAAGTTAGGTGTTTGGTTTCATGTCAATGTCCTGTGCAGTGATTCTGGCAGCACTCACAGTATCATCCCTGCCAAATAGGGATGCACAGAGAGCAGAAGCAAATGACCCTCTACAGGTGTCCCTCTTGCCTCTCCACACAGGAAAAGTCAAGATGATCTATCAGACTTGACTTCTGCCTTCTGTCTGGCTCCTGCCCTGAGTGGGGACCCCGAGGCACTGGAATGATGTGCTTGCTGCTGTGGAGAGCCACCTTGTTCAACACACACATCCTCCATCCCAGCAAACCTGTGGACACTTGGTGTGGAGCCCTGGAGGTGGCCAGGCCTTTGGCATGACAGCCAAAAGGTGCTGGTAGGATCTCACCAAGGCTGGATATCCTGACTGTCAGTCAGTGGTGAAAGCAAAGTCCGTGCTCAGTGTCTCAGCAATTGCAAGCAGCTGGTGGGATTGTTTCCCTCTTGCTAAATGTAAGAGGACAGCCTGACCAAGCCTGGTGACCCATCAGGGCTGCCAAGGGGATTGAATCTGCCTCACCCTCAGCAAGGAGCAAGGCAGGGTCAGGGGAGCTCTGCCAGAGGTGGACACAGAGCACATCATGTTTCAGCAGCTCAGGGAAACACAGCAGAGTGTTTTACCTGCTGACAGCTCCACAGAAGACCCCAAGCTCCTGCTGCAGAGGGCTGCCAAGAGCCCCAGGTGCTGGCATCATTCCAGCTGCTTCCCCTCTGCTCTTTCCCCTGCTGACCTGTCCAGGCAGTGAGAAGGTAGATGGGAAAGAGGGAAAGACTTCTCAGCTCATCTGGCTCCCCCTTTGATAAGGCAGAATTGTTCCACGCATTTTCTGCATGGGGTCATTCAGATCTGTGAGGAAGCACCATTTCAGATCACCCGGTATGAGCTTCTGAAAAGTTCCTCTTGTGCACCTCAAAAGCACAGTTGCTGTGAACCTGAAAAGTGGATGTCTGAAAAAAGTGGCTCTGGGATACAAGGGATGTGTAAGTGTCAACCCTTCAACCCCAGCTTGTCAAATGTTGTTCTCCTTTAGTGCATGGAAGCCTCAGTTAAGCACAAGCTTGTTTGCTTATTTATTAAGTACATATGTTTTATGGAGTCTGTGATCTGCAGAAAACATTCCAGCTTTTGGACCCAAGGGCAAAATCCTTCTTTCCAATCTGTACAGACGATCTTTATGCTGAAATTTTGCTCTTCCTAAGGGATTTCCGTGTATGGAGGGAAAGAGAAATATCAGAGCTCAAATCCACCAGGTGTATCTGAAAGGAAAACTCTGTTTTGTTGTCCTCCTCATTGCCTCCCGTGGCAATAGGGGAAATGCAAAATGGAAAACGCAGTAGAAAATGTGATGATTGATAGTGCTAATATTTAATAACCTGACTATTCTTTAGTAAATCTTTGTGGCTTTTTGCAATGAAATGATAGTTCCATTAGCATTAACAGGACTTCATAGCTCAACAAAGGAATGGAGATACTTCTCAAACACTTATCTTAGGCATTTTCTGTGAGAAAGCAACATTTGAAAAGGTTTCCTTTCCACTCTTTAGATGTGTGTGATCTTGGATCACCCCTCTAGTTTCTCTTCCTTTTTTTTTCACCAAGTGTAGTCATTTCCAATAAGGTTCATGAAGGGTTTCTGCTTTTGAAGGTCCCAAATGGCTTAAATCACTCCTAGCACAAATGCACTCTCTATTGTGGAAACTGAAACCTGCCACACCATAAGGTGATCTGTATATTAGAACCAGATATCCCTCCACGTCTGTATTTCCAAGCAGCAAGGCAGTATGTTTTGAGTTAACCTACTTTCAGAGTGGCTCATCAGATAGAGATACAGCCATAAATACTGCTAAAGGGCTGGTGTTTGCCAGACTTTTACAAGGATGCTGGCAGGGGAGAGGAGGAAGTGTGGGCAAGGGGTACTCTCCTTTGCAAAGTGCTCATCACCTACACAAGCTACACAACTGCACACCACGACTAAAGGGAACCTCTTCTTCCCACCAAGGAAACTGGGGTCTCTTGCCAGATGCACTAAAGGGGTTTGGGGGCTGCAGGTTGGACCCCTGCTGGCTCCATCCTCTAGTCTTAAGTGCAAATGGTGTGACATGGCTTGGTTCTTCCCCACCAAAACAGAGTGGTCTGATATCCAGCAGGAGCAGTCCACAGACTTTATTATCCTGTAAATGCCCTGACAGGGACTGAAAGGAGACTGATAAGCCAAACTTCCACCTCTAGGGAGTAAGTTTACAGTGAAGACTGTGACCAAACATATGCCTGAGCCTGTGCCATGATCCTTTTTAACTTGTCCATGCACACTCAGACAGGAAAGCCAAGGCACACAGAGGATTTGGGCAGGACAGGGCAAGACCAGGTCATCTGTGACCTGGAGTGGAGAGGCCACACCATCACAGTGTGATGGCTAAAGAGAGCAGTCCCAGCTCCAGCTGGGTTTTTCCCCTCAGGAAATTCAGTTAACTGCATCTTCTCGGCAGAGCTGCCCTTCTGCCTCTGTACCATGGTATGTTTTGTGATGGAGCATCAAGAAATCTTCCCAAGAGAGACAGCTGGAAGGGGCCACACAAAGTGATTCCCCTGACTTTTCCTGTAGGATGGCCGCCCCCTAAACACATGGAAAATGTTGGCTAGATATGCTCTTTATTTAAGAGGAACATAGGATGAAAAGGTTAAACACAGAAGTTGCAGTTAGTTTGATTAGCGCCCTCCAGCAGATATGGGGGGAGAATTTTGCATGAGAGAAGGACACAAAAGGGACATTGGCACCTCTTCCCACTTAGTCAGGATGGCAGACAATTACACTGCATCTTCAGCCCTCCTCACCCACTTCTCCAGTGCTGTCTTCATTTAAATAGAACTTTAGCTTCCTCTGGGCAAGACATGCATTTACGAAGTCTAATATGGAAATTTTCCTGCAGCAAGGCCACTTATTGCTCCAATTTCAGTTAACTGCAGTGCAGATTTTATTATTCATAGCCAGAGGCTTGTGTAAATTTCTGGGTTGACTTCTCATGTCCTGGCAAGGGCAGAATGTGAGCTGAGGTGCTCAGGTTTCATAATGAATTACTGTGGGAACTGGCTCGCACCGTCCTAACACAACTCAAGGAGCTTGGGAAGTCAAAGGGGAATCTTAGGAGAAGGAGCTGATATGGTTGGGTTTCCTGCCGAGCCCCACTGAGATCCTGGGGAAGATAGCACTTCCCAGTGCTGCTGGACCAGGGAGAGCAAACAGAGCTTTACCACCGAGTTCACTCTGTGCTTGACCCAGCCTTCCTACTGCTTCAGGGTTTTCTAGGACTAATCAGAATTGATAACAAAATAATTCAGAACAAGAAAGTGGATGCATTTGGGGTTTCCATGGATTTACATTAGGATCTGAGTTCATTACAATTATTAATTTTGACTAGGTTCAATCCTTTCTAAAGGCATTTCAACACTATTTTCATGCTGTATGAAAATGTAATTTTTTATACCATAATAAACATATTCATATGTATGTAACTATATATGTCTCCAGATATGCATCTCCACACATGCTGGAGCAATGCAAACCATTCACAATCTATTACAGAACCATTTGAAAATTACAATCATCCCCAGATTTTAGTGATTCACATAAACTCTAACTACTCATGGATTTCTATGTAGATTATTTCTGGACTTACTCAAAAATTTATGGCTTTACATTTGCATATATATCATTGGTGAAAGAGGTTTTGTTTGGAGGGGGAAAATGCATGCTTTACTCCAGTATGATTTAGAGAAG
Organism: Cisticola juncidis; assembly: GCA_013400215.1. Lineage (NCBI taxonomy): Eukaryota > Metazoa > Chordata > Aves > Passeriformes > Cisticolidae > Cisticola > Cisticola juncidis. Next base: position 1,708,641 of record VXBR01004196.1, on the reverse strand, counting down.
CATAATTTTCACATGACAAGGGAAAACACTTTCCTTGATCTAATGACAGTTTTAAAGGTTGAATAGTTGTCTTCCTTTATGATGAATGACTAAAAAGTCAGTGGAAGGAAATGCTTTCTGTTTTCTATCTGTGCAGAGCACACTTGCTTCTTATTGATATAAATCATAAATACATGTGATTTTTAATATAATAAAGTTTCATGTAATTTTCACAAGTTTTCTTGAACATTAGAATTTTTGAAATACTTTGCTATCAAAGTAGAAAAGCTAGTATGATTTTTACCCCCATGTTCATAATATTTGGGGGCTAACTTTGATCCATGCATCAATTTTCCATTTACACAACTGTAAAAGTACAAAGGATGTTTTGTACTCTGAGTTCTTAATACTTTCTTTGATTGAAATTGGCTCTGTCCTGGAATTAATCTAAAACTCCTGAGTCAATCAGATTTAAGAAGGTATGAGTTTTTACGAAATTCACTAAGCTCTAACAGTTTTTGAAGTTTGATCTGAGAATCCAGTCTATCAACACATGTGGACATTCATTACAGTCCTTGACAAAGTTTAGTGCTCTGCTAAAATAATTCAAGACTGGATAAAGGAAGGGAAACAGCATCTTAATTTTTACTTCTGGATCCTCAGTGTCAAGTTCTGGCAGAAAATCCTCAGATTCAGACAGTGGATACATACAAACAAACAAAAGACTATCTTGTTATTCAAAAAAAAAAAGTTTTTTTCTTGTGTTGCATACACAAAAATCAAATTTTAAATGTTTTTTCAAAACTGAGTTATATTCTCTTGTGACAGTGCAAGATTCATTTTTTAGATCCCTAACTCTTTTGATTTAGGTAAACTAATGAGTTGTGTGCAGTGCTTCATTTCAGGAAACCTTAATTTTCTGGGGGAAAATAATTCCAAAACCCTTACTTGATAATAGGTTAATGTTTTCAAAAGCTTTGAAAAGTCAGGGCTTTTTTTTTTTNCAGTATATTTTAAAACAGGAGCAAAAAACAAGTGTTTTTTTTTTTTTTTTTTTTTTTTTTTTTTACAGTGTCTCTGTATTTTCTAACGTGATTGTTAACAGAACAAAATATCCATGGTTAGGTCTGGTAAGGATCTCTTTCCATAATGCTCTTTTGTCTGTATAACAATAATAAAAGCTTTATTGGCACCTATTTCACATGACCTCCATAATTCTCCTGTGGCTGACCCTAACCAGTACCAATAAAACCATGCATTTTCTCACTGTACATTAAAAAAAAAGAAGTTAAAACTGTATAAGGAAATCAATGCCAAAGACCTTTCTAGAAAAGTCACTTTAAAACTGGATTGTATTATAATTGATAACTCATTTTCTGCAGGGACTACTTTTGTATTTTAGGATCTCATACAATTTGCTGACGGTTTCTTTTCTCCCTCTCTCCCCATCTCCAGTCGAAGAATTGAATATTTCTGAAAGAGCCCTGCAATTTTAGCACAAGGGGATAGATACTCCCCAAAATCATTCTCGAACTGTTTTCTTAGTTAATATATTCGAGTAGCCAAGGACATTCTCTAGGTGGATAATTCAGCATGGGTTAAAACAGCCCTCAGTTAGCAAGAAGCCAGCTCCTAAGCGATGCTATTCATGCTGCGAGTTGTATGGCATCTCTAACGAGCAATAAATAGGCGTCGCGGACAGTCAGGACATGCCACAGGCTGGAAGTTTCCATCCAAAGCACTTAGTGACTATCTGTGAATAATGAACACATTCATGGGACGCAGCATGGGTTGTGCAGCGTCCTTGAAAGGGGAAAAGTTCTCTTCCAGTATCACTGGTGGTGAAGAATTCAGCTGGACTGGGTTTATAAAGATAATACACTGGAAAGAAAAATAATTTGCTCTGTTTCCCCATCTTCAGGAGACGTTAAAATTTACTGCAAATCCAGGAAGGAATCCACTAAGTGTTACTGCACTCAAGTGCTATTTAACTCACATCTGAGGGGCTTTAGGGCTTTCTACCTGCAAGAAAAAGTTTCCCACTGTCGTGTCCTTGTCCTTTCCGTGTTCCCTGCCGCAGAGGCCACCCAAAAAAGGTTATCCCAGTGAGATGTGCATGAGACCTCCATCCAGGTGTGGGGGCTGGTAGGGACACCCCTCTGAAAAGTCCCCCCGCTTGTACCTGCGAGCCTCAGCGGGGCATGACCCAGCACCCTGATCCTGCTCCGCACCCGCCGCTTTTAGAGGACGGCAGAGCCGGAGCAGGGACCCGGCAAACTCCTGAGGGACAAGAGATGCCCGGAAGAGTTTGGGAGGCTCCCTGGGAAGGTGAGTGGGCCCCCGCCTCTCCAAAAGAGGAGCAGAAGAGGGAGGTGTTACACAGAGGTTTAGAGGGGCTGCAGTCATCTTCTGGTTCATCTTTATTTGATGGGGGTTGCTTGATTGTTTCTTATTTTGTTGTTTTCTTGTTTTATTATTGCTTCTAAGTAGGTATCCCAACCATCCCACCACCTCTGTTCCTCTGAAGGAGTTTTGGACACAAAAAAGCAACACTGCTTTCTGGGAGCTGTTTTTACGTTTTGGTGGCTCACGACTATTTACTGGAGATGTTAATAGAGTCTTTATTTGTTTTATTTTTATACCTAAACACCTGAACAAAACATGGCTGAAACACTATTTTAAGCACACACACACACTGTATATATTATATGTACGCCCTGGTTTATATGCATAGATATAAATTATAAATATGTATAATGTATTTTAAATATACATATATGTAAACATCAGCCAGAGAGAGATATTGACCAAGAATTCCCTTACCCCCAGCGATGCCGTCTGATCTCTTAGGAAGGTGTCAAGAGCCGAGCGATCTGTTCGGCACCGCTTTTTTGGAGGCGGAGAAGGGATCACGCTGCCCCTGCCCAGAGCCACCTCTGCCCGCAGCGCTGCGGGTCATCAATCCCCCGCAAGGATCCGGGCTCCAAAAATCGCGGCCCTTAAAAGCAAAGAGGAGCAGAGGTTAGGGGTGCGAGCGATAAAGCCTGCCTTTCATTTCGCTTCTACTTTCCGACACATCGAGGCGGTGAAGGGAGAGCGAAGGGAGACATCAAACACCAGCAGGGTAATTGCATTCACATTGCAGGAAGCCGTTCCGCTCCTTGCGGAGTGCCCGGCCCGCCAGCACCGTGACTCGCTGGAGGCTCTAGACACACTCACCCACGGCTTTTCGGCCCCAAATGCAGCCCTCCGTCTGCTGATTCCCTACGGAGAAATTCCCCAAATCCCCACTTCTCCCTGCCCTCTGCTCGGCGGCCGCCGTTGAGCAAACCCTGAGAAAGGCTCAGGAGCCGTCGGAAGTGGCGACGGGGGGAATCGCACTGGAATCCCACGGGAATCCCACGGGCATCCCACTGGCATCCCACGCCATGCGGCCAGCGAGCAGCCCAGGCACGAAGTAGAAGCCAGGACTGTCGGGCCGAAGGGACGCCAGCGGCAGCGGAGCCAGGGCACGGCCCGCCGCCGTCCCGCACCTCGCGGAGCTGCGCTGGACGTGGAAGACTCCGGTGCCTCGGATTAAAACAAGAACCTGGGAAAAAACAGAGCCAAGGATAGAAAAAAAAAAAAAAAAGGTCCCACCACCTCTAGTCTAAATCCGGTCTTAAAGCAAACTCTGTAGAAAACACGTGGTTTTTTTTTCTCCCTCCCCACACACGGGAGGCATCAGGATCTGCCCAGGGAAATTCTCTCCATTCTCCATCCTGAAAAAAAATGGAGTTGTACCGTGCCGCAAAGAGGTGGCCGTGGAAGGGAAGGCAGTGGGGGTAGCACAGGTTTCTCTTCGCCGCGGGCACGCTGAGCCCCGGCGGGGACGGTCCGGGAACGGCCTTGCCCGGCGCGGGGGCAGCCCGGGGGATGGCAAAGCCCTCGGCACAAGGGAACCCCTCCGACCCCTCTGCCTCCGGGCAGGCGACTCCGACAGGAGTAAAGGCAGCGGCCAAGGATGTCTTTCTAAAGTTAAATTAAGAAAATACCGTAGTTGGGTGCTTTTTGCTGCTTCGTACCCTGATGGATGGCTGCAGGAGACGCACGCCCTTTTTATTCTCGTCATCATGTTAAGGACTAAGGATAGGATGCCTGAAATGTTAGTAATGCCACTATGGCAATTCAAAAAGTGTGTAAATATTACTACGAGCTTAAAAAATCCCCAATAAACACGGACCTGCACGTACAAATGTTGTATTTGCATGTATAAAATTATACTTATCCTGACTTGGTGATTCAGGAATACATCTGAGTATACAAGATTTTCACAAGCACAGTTCAGCATTACTGCACACCAAACAGTTACACGTTATACTAAAGAAATATGGGGAGGGGGAAGCATGAGCAAATTTAATAAGATTTTATTAATCTGTTTATAAGTGGAAAGCAGAAAATATTAGATAAGTTGCAAAATCACACTGTATGGACACTTTATAAAATATGGATATGGGACACAAGCATTTCTTTCATAGATATACAGATTGTAAATGTGATGTATAGAAGCAATCGCGGGCCACACTTTTCTCTTTATTCCGGAAAGCACACATATATTTTCTGAGTCTGGCAGTCAAATAGAGCTGACGGTTTATGAATGCATAAGAACTGTCGGCAAACTCATATTTCCTATGCGGGAACAAGCAAAATGTGCAGAGCATAAAAGTCACATTTGCTAACGTCACTTCTGTGTGTTACACTTCTGTGTGCAACAAGTGACAAATGCTCTGTCGGCTTACAATTCACTAAACTGCCCTCGGTCTTTGCCCAAGTAAGAGAGAAAGCCGAATGTACCACCATATATTCCCGCTTTTCCAGGGTCCGTTTCAGAGCTGTGGCTGTTTGCATCTTTCTGCAGCCGTTAGAAGTGGAATTATTCCCTTATCTTTTTTTTTTTTTTTTCTGTGCTCTTTCAAAAACAGGCCCTGACCTCCCAGGTCCCCACAGCCACCCCGGGAAAGGGAGCGAGGCCGCTCGGTGGCCGGCTCGGCTCCCGGCTGCGCCCCGGCCCCGCCGGACACTCCCGCGGTGCCCCCGTCCCGCAGGGGAGGGGGAGGCGGGGCCTGGGCAAAGGGAAATTGTTCGGGAGTACCGCAAAGAGGAACAAGGAGGGATCCTCCGGCAGAGAAGAGCAGAGGAGGAGAGAGCTGATGGACACCGCAGGAGCATCGCTGTACTCACCCAAACCCCCACGGGTCTCCGACGTGCACTCTGGACCGAGTCGCCCCTCCACTGACCTGGCTCGCCTGGTCCCAAGGGAAAAGGCAGAGGGTAACACCCCTGCTCCTGCCCCGCAGCGAGGGGATTTCGGTGCTGTTGCTGGGGTCCATGTCTCAAGGCGGGCTCCAGAGGTTCAGAAAAAGGTGGAAGATGACTTCAGAGCTTCCCACGAAATGGTATTGCAGTAAGATAATGATAAAAGGTCTGGCTGAAGAGGAGAAACACCAGGAACAACGGTCCGAGTCCTGGAGGGGGCAACGCATCGCCCCTGCCTCCCACCTGGGAGACAGGGAGTCCCGGACGCCCCCTCTCCCTTGAGCGGGGCTGTCTTTCTAAATACACAGACACCGTGCGTACATCTATAAAAATATATTTGTATAGATATATACACATATATAAGGTAAAAAAAAAAAACGGACTTCGGGAGACCCCTTAGAGGAGAGACCTCTCCCCTTCCCTAGCAGGCACCCTCCCCTCCACTGGCAGGACACCCACTGCCTGCTCACGGGAGCAGTCTCCCCTCCTGCAGTCTCCCAAAACCGACTCAAAACGCCTCAACCAGGGGGCTCCGGGCTGAGGACAGCCTCACCGCTCCGCCGACAGCCCGCGCTGCCGGAGCGGGCTCTTCGGGCGGCGGAGGGCGCATCTCCTCCGTCCATCGCCGCCGCCGCCGCCACATGAAAGCGCTCGGCGGGGGGTGGGCGGAGGTGATTATTATTAATGATATTAATGATATTAATGACATTAATGATATTAATGATATTAATGACATTAATGATATTAATATAAGCTCTGTGTCCGCGGCTTCGATTGGCTGCCGGGGCTGCCCGCTGAGCCCGCTGCAGCCAATGGAAGGCCCGGGACGTGGAGCGGCCAAGCCCCCCCGGCTGCCGCCGCCGACTGCCGGGGCCGCCGCCGCCCCCCCCGCACCGGGATTTGCTCCCTAATTGACCTAAATAAGGAGCTCGTGAACGGCGGCCCCGGGGCGGCGCACACACCCGGACACACGGCCACGGACGCGCACACGGACACACGGACACACACACGGACACACACACAGACACACGGACACACGCACACTCCCGGCAGCGCCCGGCGCCCGCCGCTTCCCCCGCGCAGATCCCATTCGGCGCGGCGCTCCGCCCACCGCGGGATCGTCCGCTCCTGCCCGCCGTTTAACTCGCATGACATTTTTATTTCGTTATTAGCGTTTTCGCGCAGAATCTGGCGCCTCCGATGGGTT
>VXBR01004196.1:1453312-1690533 GCA_013400215.1 Cisticola juncidis | reverse complement strand
GGGGGGATTCGCGGTCCCCGGCAGCCGCCGCCGCGAGAGGCGGGGGGCTGCGGAGCGGAGAACGGCAGATCGTCGGCTGCAGGAGGCAGGAAGAAGACGCGGACCATCTTCTCCAAGAGCCAGGTGTTCCAGCTGGAGTCCACCTTCGATGTGAAGCGCTACCTGAGCAGCTCCGAGCGGGCCGGGCTGGCCGCCGCGCTGCACCTCACCGAGACCCAGGTGAAGATCTGGTTCCAGAACCGGCGCAACAAGCTCAAGAGGCAAATGTCATCCGAGCCCGAGGGCCCGGGGCCCGGGCCGGCCGAGCCCCCCGGGGAGCCGCAGCCCCCCACTGCCGCCTCGGCTCTCTCCTTCCCGTCCCTCTACAAGGACAGCCCGCTGTTCAGTCGCTGCTTGCTGCCGCTGCCTTTCCCGCTGCTCTGCCCGGGCAGTGCCATCCCCTACCTCTGCCTCCCCGGGCCGGGCAAACACTTCAGCCTGGTGGACGGGGACGTATAGCCTCTCCCCTGGCCCCCGACCTTCCCTTGCCGGGGGCCGCCTCTATTTTATTTATGACCCTCTGTGCCGGTGGAGTGTCCTTCTGCGCCACAGCCGCCACCCGGTCCACGGAGGGGCTGCCCGGGCTCCCCACGCGTGTCCGTGGGCTGCCGACACGCTGCTAAAGCTCGGAAGGGCGCTGCCAACCCGCTCTTCCTTTTGCAGCTCTTTTTCTGTGGTCAGGACGGAGGAGATAACACGGAGCCACCAAAGAAACCGGGACGTGCTCTGCCTGCCCCCCTTCCCAATCACCCCGTTCCGATATCACAGCAGGGCCGATGCTCTGCCTCGGTCCGTGGGGACTGTGTCCCCGCGTCTGTCCCAAGCGCCTCGGCTGTCGCTTTACCGTGCGCCGAGTCACCTTTCACACAGATCGGTAATGGCGAGGGCCGCTCCGTGCCTGTCTATCTCAAACTCTCCACCTCTAATATCGCTCAGAGTAGCTTCTCCCCATCTTTTACATTATCAAAATGTAGACACCTTTCCTCAGATCTGGTTCTTAAAAACTATGACTCTCCTGCTTTTTTTCCCCTTCGGAAGAAACATCCCAAGATCTTTCTTCCACGTTTTGTGCTAACTGCTTCTCAGACTGGGGCTCATGTGATGTTTTTACAGAACAAGAGAAGCTGTCTCTTGTGCTAATCCCGCCCCCCGAAATCCCGTGGGACGGTTTTACCTGCTATCCTAGGGTAAAGAAGTGGGGGTTTGATTTTGTTTTTAATATCTATCGTCATATAAATTCGCAAACGCTTTTGTCGTCCTTTGGTTTCTGAGTTCATACGCTTTATATCCCAAGTTTGGAAATAAACCTTTTCAGAAAGTTGAAACTCCTGCTTTTTCAATAGTCACTACTAGGTAGTATCAAACGAAAGATATTTCCTAGAGTGCATCGATGGTTTTATTTTACAAATAAAAGGACAAAATTTAAAAATAAAAACACAGTCGTGGCATCACGAAATTCACCCATGCATGCGCGAATGGCAACTCATCGATTTTCCCAGTGGGGAAAAAAGCATCTTAGCTATTTCGGCTAGATAAGAAGGGGTTTTCTCTCCTTTTCCCCCTCTTCCCTTTGTCTTTCCGTGGGCGATTGATGGAGATGCTCAGGGATCCCCAGCCCAGCGCAGCGCAGGCGGATCCCCGCGGCTCGGGGCGGTGCCGCAGCCGGGGCTGTGCGGGCGTCCCGCAGCCGGGAGCCGGGGCCGGCTCCAGCCCGCTGTCCTCCGCTATCTGAAGTTTTCTCGCCGCTGCGGTGATCTACGAGCGTTGTTTGACCTCTCCTCTCGCTTTTTAATCCGTTTCGAACCAGTGTCAAGCAGCAAGAGATGTCTCAGAGTCCCCTTGCTCTGAAAAAAATTTTAAAAAATCGAGGTTGTGGTGAGGGTGGTGTAAGCGAGTGGAGAGGCTGAAGGGGTTCTGCCGGGTGCACTTTATAACTCAGGTTTCCCCAAAGTGCCACTCCTGGGAAGGTGCAGGCGATGGTCTGGACCGCAGGACTCACGCTTCTTTTCTCATCTGAATTTATAATGATAGTTAAAGAAATTAAAATCCTCTGAGCCTGCGAGTTGCTCCGTGGCTAAATAACGCATTTCCTAGAGTGATGATGTATGGTTCCTATTTGTTTGTATTTCATAACTGATGACCTGTATCGGAACCCTCCTTTGGTTGGTTGTTCTAATATTTTCCCTGTCTATACCTCCTTACTTGGCTACTGCCACCAGATTAATTAATGCCAATAGAAGAAAATCCACCTTTTTCTAAATCCCTACAAATGGAAGTTTAATCAGACGCAACAGCTACACACTAGGGTTCCTTTTTTTAGTTCTTTAACAAAGAACTAAACTTTGTTTAAAGTCACCGTCCTTCCATATGACTGCAGCCTCGAATGTGTCCGTGGTGAAAAATAACCATGTAAGAAATCGTTATGCCGCAATTAATCTACTTTTTCATTACATTTTTCAAACCATTTTCAGTCTTCTCCCTGTTTCATCATTTTTCCTTTCGAATTGTTGCTGGAGTTACAGAAGCAACTGAAGGAAAATACGAACCCACGAAAACAGGGGAGGCTTGGTTCTTTTCGATAGAAACAGCGGGAAGAGTAGTTCTGGAGGCAAGAGGAGTTAGCGCTCGGTCGCTTTTCACAACTTGCTACAGACGGACCCCAAAGCCACGATCGTCAGGAGTTAATGAACAATGAACGCCCAAAACACACGAGTAGCTGGTCGAAGTAAATAACTACCCCAAAATATTCGTTCCCCATCAAGGTAAAAGTGGTGGTTGTGGGAGTATTGGCCAAAAGTATTATCCAAATTGTTGTTTCACAGGGTAGCATGGCCAGTGGCAAGGGGGTTTTCTCTGAAGAAAACCAAGTTCGGGATGCATCAGCATTCCCAGCCGAGCAGTCAGTGCTGATCACTCTGAATATTACTGGCATTTATTTTCCAGCTCAAAACAATTGTGTTTGCAGATATTTATTGCTGCTTAATACAACGGGAGGTTGCTACAAACCACTGTATGGCTAATGTGTTGATGGGAGACTTCAAGGAATGAATCAGACCACAACAAAACTAAAAAAGAAAACAGGCAAGCAAAGCCCAAACAACTCCCACCCCCCAATCAACTAAAAACCTCCAAACCTCAAAAAACAAAACAAAACAAGGCAAAACCCCCAAACAAACCCAACCAAAAAAACCCAAAACAAACAAAAAAAAAAACCCAACAAAAAAACCCCAAACCCTCAAATTCCCAAAAACTGTGACAGAGCTAGCATGAAGTTTGAGGGAAAAAAAAAAAAAATCAAAAAAAAAAAAATCCAACCAAACAACCAATCCAAAACAAAAAACCAATTCCAACTTCAAACAGTGCTAGAGCTGGTTAGCTGCTGGAACTGAGATTTAAAAACATGCTGTAAAGGTTTGACACAATGAAAAGAAGTAGTGCAACTGCTTGAAAAGTGAGTGGAAGACACAGTGACACAGTGTTCTTCCATATTTTCTATCAAAAGCTCATATAAAATGATAATTTTTTTACTGAATATTAGAATAGCTGGAAGCCCTCCTGGTGCTGGGACATCCCCTGTGTTAACCATAGTACATATGTACCATTAGACTCCCTCAGAATTCTCTACAAACTGAATAGGAAAGGAAGATATGGGTAAGACCTGAATCTTACCAAAAAAGGCTGGTAAGTAAATATGACGTCTATCAACAGGAAAATATATTTAAAAAGCAGTCGGATATATACACAAATGTATTGTATACATACACAAATGCATTGCTTATTGAAAGAGTGCAGTAAAAGGGCTTAAAAAATCCACTCAATCTCTCTCTCCTCCTCCTATTCATAAAAACCCTACAAGGCTTATTTTAAGTGCAGCAGCTCCAGAAAATTTGTTATGCTGTAAAATTCCCAGAGTTTAGGATGATCAATCACACTACTTTTCTTGTATGAAAGTGTGCTGAGAATTAGAAAATTCAATTTGGTGGTTTTTTTTTTTTCTGCTGAAGAATAAGCCTTTTCACTTCTCTACTCTGTTGGAAGGTTTTGGAAAACTCCTCTAGGACTGGTTTCCCACTGGAGTCTCCTCATCAGGAGGTTGGACCAGGCACTAGTTATCATTTAGTTCTGTTTTGCTTTGTTGTTCTCTAATCATCACATACACATTGATGGACCAGCACAAGAGCACTGTGACAGCCTTGTCAACCCCCCTGCTCTTTGGGTTTCTACAGACTAGAGAGAGAGGAGTTACTCAGCATAGCTCTATGGCCCTACTAGGTGTTGATCTACAACAGGAAAACTTTTTTTCTTCTCCCCTTTTCATGGATTTGGTGTTTGTTGTTGATTTTATTTTTGTTTTGCTAACCTGAAAGGATAACTTGCCTTTTCTTCCTTTCTTAAGGAAAGGATTGAACTTACTGCACCATTTTATATGTTTGTATGCTAAAGAAATGTTTCATCTGTCTAGAGGAAGGCTTGCAGTATTACCCCAAAAAGTGTCATGTTTAATGTTCTGCAAGGAAGCCACCAATGATTGACACTAGAGGAATTAGACATAGAAACAGGAGTCATAGCTTTATCTCCCAGGGGAGACACATTTGAAACTAGGCAAGATTAATAAAACTTAAAAAAGATAAGAATTTATTGCAGAGTCTCAGAAGAAGAACAACATGGATGATCCAAAATCATTACAAAGAAAAAGAAATAGTTTTGGAGAGGCACACAGTAAAAATGATCTCTCTGCATCCTCTGTGCAGTGGAGGTCTAACTACTCTATTTTTTTTGAAAGCCAGTAGTTTATTTCCTTTTCCTGTTCATATGCAGGGGGCTCCTTCTGCAGGTTAAACTTGGGCTTGGCCTGACTCTGCTTTCCCTGACAAATACATGGTGAGAAGGCAAGGATGAGACCTCTAGAATATGTCTGACTCAGAGCAGAATTTGTTAGATTGAGTACTTAAGATCTTTTCTGTTTTGAAGAATCTGAAGTTATAATAGCCTCATAGCTGCAATGGGAAATAGTAACCATATTGAAAAAATAAGTTATGGATTTGTTGGAGAGGCTTGGAAATGACTGAAACAAAATGTGAATTTACATTTGTCTCAACACTGATGTTGAACATGCTCTTACATCCTTAGCTGTGGTTGTCAACCAGCTCATCTGTCACTTTAAAGCAGAGACCATATAAATAGTTTAAAATAAAAACCTGTAAAGTGTTTATTACTAAAAATAGGGTCCATCACAGAGCATAATTTCAGGAATATTTATCTTTTGTCCCATTCTGTCTTGCAGTACCTGGGAAGGGCTCTGTTCCTAAAAGGAGAAAGCCTTTTATTTCAGAGAAGAATTTAACTCTAGAGAAGAACGGTGAGTTCTGGAATGGGAAATGGTGATTACAATGTAATCAGTGCACAGAAGGGACAATCATATCTGCCTCTTCTCTGCTCTCCACACATCAATCACATTGGTGCTGGTCTTTATATAAAATTCAATGGAGACCAGAAAACATTACCAGACATTCTAGAAAAAAAAAAAAAAAAAAAAAAAAAAAAAAAAAAAAAAAAAAAAAAAAAAAAAAAAAAAAAAAGCAACAAACCCTAAAGCAATGTCCAGTGTGAACACAGCACAACATTCCCAGTTGTATCATCAAAATCAAGTTATTTAGCACAATAAGAAATTGAGACTGTAGAAGCAGGGAAAGTGCAGATCAGAAAAGATCTGCAGTTAATTAGAAGGAGCAGGAGAGGAAGGAAAACACAGACATGCCTGAAGGTGGTCAGAGAAGGGCAGAAGCACAGCAGCAGGTGAGAGATTTTCAAGAAACATTTTGTGTGCTCAGCCATGAGACTTTCAGGGCCTAGTGGGCAATGGAGGCTGCATTTACATGCAGCTATGTGGTGAGAGAATCAGGGGGTGTATCTGGAGTCAGCAACCCAATGAACCAGCTACAAATCATGAGTCTACCAGATCAACAGGGTATTGTGCCAGACCAGAAATGATGTGGGACTTTGAGGACAAATGTAGTGGCAGAACACTGTGTAAAACCTCATTGTACAGACCCACCTTTGAATTTTGTTTCCTCACTCTGCTGCAATCATGTGTCCTTTGGGACAGTGATTTCTGAGCTGTTCTGGTTGGAGCAGAGGCCATCCTAGCCTGCTCAAAGGTTTTTCATCAGTTTGTGAATTGTTCACAGAAAGAAGTGACAATTTATTAAACAATAGATCCTCTGCCACAGTTTTGATTTTTTCATTGCTTTCACACTTAGATTTAAGATCAGAAGTATAACTTTTATAGAGGATGCATAATATAAGAAAATATCTGGGGAAGTTCTTTTTCATGGCTGTCTTCTATTTTGAATTAGATTATTGAACCAGCATGACTCTTATCAAGTGGGGAATTCATTTAATAATTGATGAAGATCAACACTTGATTGAATCTGGATTAGCTTTCATCGTGGCTGTTCTCCCCAAATCTGCCAGATCTGGCTCCTCATTTCTGTTAACAACCAGCTATAGGGAAGCTACAAGAACCTCAGTTCTGCCTGTAGATTTTATCTGGGAACACTCAAAGTTTTATTTGTGACCACTAATGAGAAAAACACAGTTATACACAGAGCCAACAAGACTGTGAGCTTTATGTGAGCTCTTAGTTCTTTCTAAACATCATGAGCAAAAATATTTTACTAAAAAATAATCCCTACATGCAGTTTTTATGTCTTTCTAAAGTAAAAGTGATGCTCAAATCAGAAAGGAGATTTGTCTGTCAGTTAATCAGAATGTTGTTTACATTCCAGTCCTCTGGGAGATGTAGATCAACCTACACATGTATAGACTATACTCACTGGGAGATATATATACTCCCTTAAATAAATATTTCCTTAAATATTCCCTTTTTCTCATTTTTTTGTAAATAAATGACAAGTTTAGATTTATTTTGCAAATAAATAGCTGGGACCCATGGACAAATGTCTTTCACTCTTTCCTTGCCACAGTTGCAAAGTCTACTGAATATTTCACTGTCTTACTGAGTTTTAGGGAATCCTTTGTGTGAACTGATAAAAATCTGAACATTTCCATGTTCTTTCATGCAAACAGATTTATAATATCTTTACAGCCATTCCCAGTTATCAGCTCAGTAAATGCCTGGTGCTCCTGTGTTTTCAGTATGTTTGTATGTGCTTTAGCATATAATAAAACACTAAAAAATTCTACATGGTTAAAAAAGTGGTTTTTTTAGCAATCTCCCATGTTTTGTACGTGTAGGATTTCTACATGTTAGATGACTTCTGTGTCCCATACAATGACATAACTCTGTCTTTTTGTGCAGCACAAGGGTAGCAGTCTGGAGCTGTTATGGTATATTCCTATGTAATTTCAATGTTTGCTTAGAGAGTAATTAATGTGAAATTACAGATGCAAAGAACCCTAACTACTCTGTAGGAAATGTTATGTGGTGGGATGTGCATGTGTTTTTAAAACACACTGCAATTTGTGGATTTGTAACTAAATATCTGCATTCAATTTCTATTATTGAGTAATTACTTCACATATGTGTTTGCTTCCCTAGACTACCAAACCTGACATTTAAGTGGGTAAGGAGAATGGCACTAGCTTGTATATCCTTGTGTTAACAAGCTTTTAACAACCATGTGCTAAAGTTGTAAAATTGGGATGCAGGCAAAATAGATGAAAAGATAACAGCTAAATTAAAAAGGAAGTATGCTTAGCATTGTAAACTTACAGACTGCATCATAAAACCTGTGAAAAACTATCTGGAAAAAAATTAGTTATATTTTCATATTAAGAAGCTCAAAACTAAAACACGTATTAAGCAACAGGCTGTTTTCAGACTGTTATTAGCATTTCCATGGTGGTGTTAGTAGAATATTTTAAAAAATAAAATTTTTTGGGGAAAAAAATCTGATTTAGAAATGCAAAATATTTTAAAAATGGGTATTAAGACTAGCATCTTACTTGTTAAGACAAATGTCACCTGAAACTCAGTCTCAGTCATTTGCATGTCTCAAGGGAGACAGAGAGTCTGTAAGCATTGCTATCAGAAATAGCAGATGACTGATACAGTTAAGGCATCAGTCCCCTTTGTCATGTCACTGGACTCTGATGTAAATCAATGGGGAAATGTCCCCTAATATGCCTACTTGTCCCTTTATTGAAAAACCTTTTGCCCTGGGTCAGCTGCCAGGATCAATGAATCCTGAGGTTTTCTGTTGAATTCTCTGAGTTCACATGTGGAAGGGGTTACTTAGGGTGGTGACAGCAGGCAGGGGACAGCATCTAAACTGCCAGCACCTTCCACTGTAAATCTGGCTGGGGATGGCTGTAAGCAAACCCAGAAACCTTTGAAGTGAAAGCAATTTGGGGAGAGACTCTGGCAACTTCTGAAAGGCAGGCATATGTAAACATGTGGTTTTTCACTTTACAGCTGTATTTTGAAGAATTGTTACTGTCAGGCTGCTCTAGATTACTCTGACCCTCACAGATCTGCCTGGAAGCTGGGTAGCACATCTAGCAAACTCATTGGGGTATTGATATCAAAGTAAGTCAAGTGGCTTGGAACCAGTCTTTTTTGACTTTTTTTTCTGAAAATGAGTCCTTCTTTTAATAAAAATGCTGAGAAACCCATGGTTTAATTTGCTGGGTGCAGGACATGAGATGTGTGGTACACCAGGCTCTTAGAAATGGCTAAAGACAAAGAGAAGCTCTTGCATCTTGTGAAAGGTTGTGTGTGTTAATTTTCCAGTGCTGCTTCTGCTTTCTATTAAAAGAACCAGAGGAATACATGGTTTATATTTTCAGACTGTTTTATATATTCAGATTATTCCAAATCATCTTTTATGAATATACAAAAACTACAATGAAATGTCAGATTCACAAAACATTACACACTTCCAACATGAATGAAATAGAGGAGCAGAGCACTTATTTTCAACAGACTTTGCAGGTCAAATCCTTTTCCAGTGTCACAGAGTATCAGCTTTGCAAAAATTAAAATTAACATAATAATATATAGGTTTGTGAAATGGGTTTGAGTTTCATTCCTAAATAGATTATACATGGCTTTTGGCTGTATTTGAGAGTGTGTACATTCCAGTTTAGTTTTTAATAAAATTAATACTTGCACCTGGCACCACTCTTTTCTAGTGGCGGTGGAACAGATCTATAATTGCAATTATTCTCCTCCTGGGTGATTTAGTTCAACTCCCTGTGCCATGCAGGATATTCCCCTACATTATTTCTACTACTTATCTAATCCATTATTGAACAGTTCTGGTGATGGTGCCTCAATTACCTCCATTACCTCTCTCCCAGTGCTTAACGCTCTGTCTGACATGATTCCCTCCTGCCCCCAGTGAATGGCTCAGATTTTGTGGCATGTAGGTTCAGGCTGTATTTCTTGGCTTGATCACTTTCACATTCTGAGAATCCCCCACTTGGAAAAGGTTTACAGTGTCATCAGGACTTGTGTAGTTTCTTCCATCCTCTTATGAGCTGGGACCCCATCCAGTCCTTCTGCTATTGATGTGGTTTTCTTTACCCTTTCCTGAAGTATTTACTGTGTGTGTTCTGCCTTGTTGTCTTCCCAAATGCACAGACAGAAGTGCTCATACTGCAGTGCAGAAGTACCTAAGCTGGTGATGTACAAAGTTTAAAATGTTTCCTATATCCCCTTTTCTTCATATTCCAGTGACACAATGTGATGATAATTTTATTGTTTTTGTTCAAGGTCTGTGTTTTAATATGTTGTTTGGATTTATTTATAGAATAAATCTTTTTATCAACCCACCTACTCACCTCTCTCTACACTTACCCACCTCTTTTCTGCCTGTCAATATTTCTCTCTCAGTCTCACTCCTGCTGTGCAATCTCTCCACAGTATATTGACATCACCACATATTTTGCTCACAGAAGCAAACCTATGGCTCCTACCCTTAATTTGTAGGGTAGTAAGCAGCACTTCTCTGAAGAGCATCTGCCAGTGAAGCCACTGCCCTAAATATTATGTCCAAGAGAAAATGCTAAAGAAGAAACATGTTTTATTTTGTGTTTAGTGTAGTAAAACAGGACCCATCTTGGCTGTGATCTTAATGCTGCCAAACAAAACTGTATCACACATCAGTGATGATGCTGGTGCTGTGGTTAGGGTTCCTCTGCTGAGAAAGCATGAAGTAAATTGAAATTTACTCCAGTTTTCTCACCCTGTGTGCTGGAGAACAAAGCCCAGTTAGGGAGGTCCTGGATCTCACCACACACAGATATGCAAACCAGACCCTTCTTCCATCCATGAAGATTTCCAAGATTTCCACGGTTACATACATAATCTCTGTTACAGACAAGGAATACTGGCTGTAGGTGTGGTGAGAATTCTTTCAACAAAATATTTTTTTAAATGTAAACACTGCTTCATCTGAAATCCACCACTGGAAAGGAAGTATTTGGCTGAAATTATTGGCTCTTGGTCATTCTGGAAACACTGCAAAATCATCAGAGTTTGTAGATGCAAAATTTTAAAAATTACAAGTTTTAATTTTGGAATTTGAAACTTTTTTTTTTCCTGAAAAAGGAAAGAGAATTACAGATCAACTGAATGGAATTTCAAATGTCTGAAGTAGAAACAAAATGTTGACCAATTAGAGAAACTAATTCAAATATTTGTGATTATTTTTCCGTTTTTGATGGATTTATTTGGAAGACAAATATTTTAAAAAATCACTATTTTTGTGGACAAGTAAAATGATTTCATTAACAAAGTCAATAAGGATTAAAGAGGAGCAAGATTCAGATCCTTCTGATAATTTTTCTCTAATTTCAAAACTGTGTTTGGTTCTTGGATTTAAGGCTGTCTTTTTGTCATGTTCAGGGCCAACCCAACCCAAAGTCATGCTTTGGGTTCTCAAGTTACCTGGACAGCCACAAAATGCAGACCCCACAAAATACAGACCCCACAGCCACATTTTACTGCACAAGTAAATGTGTGAAGACTGTTCAAGCATTTCCAATGGCATTACAGTGAAATCAATGTTGATTTGAATTATGCTCTAGAAGTACTTCATGCCTTAGCTCACGAGAAAAAAATTGAGGAGGAGTTCAACATTACGTGTACAAGTGTGAGAAAAGAAGTCTGACACAACCAGCATGAAATGGCTCTGCATAGCCCAGCTTTGTGCACTTTGAGAGACCTTCATCACCATTCTCTGGAGCATGAAATAAAGGTACTAAGTGACTGCAACTCTGCTAGGTGTGTTCATGTTTCACCATATTTTGGTATTGTTCCCTGAAGAGAGTGAGAAATCATTCCCTTTCTCCACAGCCTAAGCAACCCTGCTGAAGAAGTAGCACACACATTTTTTATGAACAATTGAAATAATGTGAACTCTAGACAACTCGGAATGCAGGAACTGGACAGAGCAGACATTTTCACACTCCTGGGGAGGAGACTGAAACCTGTTTCAAAATATTTTAAGATCTATAAATATCAGATTTAGTGTCATCAAAATTCAAATTGTAGCTCCCAAGAGGATAACACATTGCCATTAGAAAACATATTCCTTTAATAGTTAAGGGCTCAATTCCAAAAGCTCTCCAGATGGAAAAAACTCTTGTTGGAGCAACTCAGAAAAATCTTCCAGAGCTGGAACCCCACTTGCCTGTAAAGCAAAATGAGTACCAATGCCATGAAAGTTAACTACAAATAGTGAAGATATTATTGTGCCAGGAACCAAATAAGCGAGTCCTGAAAAAAGTCAGTAATTCACAGTTCAGAATTGGCTCTGTATGAATGGAAAGAGAACTCAAAAGGAGGGGAAGGGAACAGCACGTTGTTACAACATTTGGAGAAAGATTCAGTGAAAGTTACCAGTCTGTACAGCTACCAGTGACATTTCTTTCCTGTTACAATAAAATGTGTTTAATTTACATTATAACTTATGTATTGGATATTAACAATGGTGATATTCTGGTTTTAAATTCATGTGATCAAAATCAATTAAACCACCCTCAAAATAGATGTTTGTATAGAAAATATAGAGCAGGTCAAACTGCCTGAAAATGTGTGATGTGGATTAAAGTTGATCTCAGTGTAGTAGATGGCCACTTATGATCAGGTGCAAGGATTTAAAGCTGTGGTAGTTTTAGTTGAGCAATGTGTCTGTTCCTGAGTTATGACAGAAGGATTCACACTGCAGTCTGGAGTTGCAGAGGATTCAAACTTCATTTCTTCAAGCTTCATGGTCAAATGGCAGAGCTATAAACTAGATCTTATGTAAATAATTAGGCCTAAGCAATTAGAACATTTGTGATATTAGTTATAGATAATTTAGTGCCTATAATCTAATCTGATTTACTAATGAACTCTTGATTTAACATCTCTTGTTATCTGACATGCCTGGCTGAGTATTTTTAAGATTTCTGCTGTAGGAGGGACCAATAAAAATTCAGAGTTGTTCCTACTTATGTGCTTGTTTTATAGACCAACAATTGATATAATCAGCCACGATACTCTGAATTTTGTTTTCTGTTAAGAAGAGACCTTAAAGGTAGCTTCATTGTCTGTCTGAAGACTTTCTGACTTTGTCCTTCAACATGCTCTACCTGTTTGAAGTCTGAACTCAACAGAAAAACCATCTTGAGATTTCTCTAAGTTACAGTGCCAGTGAACTGGTCCTTGGTCAGATCTTGACTTAGTGATAACATAAGATTGACTACCACAGGTTCTGTTCTGTACAGAATATGTCCAAAAATCTAGTTCTGTGAAAATATAACTACTAAGATTCCTAGCTGAACAGAGCATTTGCCCAATTTATTCATAAGTCAACCAAGGAATCCACATATGGGTTTCTACAATCTATCCTTAGAAAAGTATTCAGTAAGTACTTACAGGCAAGAAAACCCTGCTGAGCTAGTTAATCATTATTTTGAGAGCAAAGAAAAAGGAGGGCTAAACTATAATTATAACCTTGGTGATAATGTATGTAGGAATCTTTCTTAATCCAAGCTAATCTTGTTCCATGTTCTTGCCTACTATAAAAATCTGAACGATTTTTGACAAGATCCAAAGTTTTGTCAGTTGTTAAGAATTAATTGAAAAAATTACTAGAGCACAGCAGCCATTTCAAAGGGACTGACCCAGAACCAATTAGAATTTTGTAACAATTGACCATTCACCACAAAACAGTTATCATGAGCTTTGGCCTCTGAAGTGTGGTGTTGGGGGTGGGGGAGAATCAGATTAAAGAAACTTTAATTTTTCCCCCTTTAACTAAAATATCGTTAGTAGCGGCTTTCTCAACACAACTATCAATCAACTTATCTGGGTTTTAAAGGCTGTGCTCAGCTTGCAGGAACAGCAGCACAGAGTATAATGGATGCTTATCCCCTGGCTTTAGATGATACACAATATAGGTTACTATCTTGAAAAAACAGGTCAGACATAGGAACATTCTTTATCAAATTGCTGTTGACAGCCCAAACAAGAGATTGAAGAACACCACAAAAAGGTTCTTTCATCTAAAGACAACAGAGTTTATAATTGGTCATTCTTTCGTCCTTCATCCTCTCCTCAGCAGGAAAAAGAAAATTCCTAGTGCAAGTTCCTTTCTTGAACATGGTCAGCACGAGGGTAGGCTGGTGTGCACTGAGAAATAGGTTCAGTGTTCAGTCTTTGCTCTTAATGTTCCAGCTACTGATTGGGCAGGAAAAGTCAACAGTGGTCTTAAATTTTAAAAAAGAATGAGAACAAGGCAAAATTTTGTGCAGGATTATCAATATTTTAGGACAACAAATGTGATTGCTTTGAAACAGGAAACAAAATCAAAGGCATAAGTATTTGCCAGATTATTCTATAGTATGTGTAATATTCTGTCTCCTACCTTCAGTCCAAAGAAAATATGTGTAGTAGGTACTCAACATAGAAACATGTTGTATACATGAAAAGAAAATAAATACACCGAAATATGTGAGATCACATCATATGTTTTATTACATACTGCATATGTGTACACATATAAGTATAAAAACATAAAAATATTAGACAGATTGAAAAGGATGCTAGAGTCAAATATTTAGTGTTGAAGACTTTTTCCAGAGGATCACTACATTTAAGATGAAAAAGAAAACTTTATTCTGATTTTCTGCCTGTTTCAGGCTGATAATTTCACCCAGTTAACTCTCATTTAAGTTGCCTTGGACTGGTGATTCATATTTCCAGGAGATGTTTGCAAAGTTAAGCTGAAAATAACAGAGACTGAAACTTTACTGTCCCCTTTGGTGTTTCTCTCTAGCAGTCAATCCTTCATGAAGAATAGCTTAAAAAAAAAAAAGAGATCAGAGCAATTAAATCACTGTCCCACAAACACTTTCACTTTTGCTTACCCTGACACATCTGAGTAGCTCCACTGAACTCAATATAAAGAGAAATCAATAGAACTGGTCATGTGTAACAAGTTAAATATATGAATAAGTGGGTTTAGATTTACAGCCTGAAACTGGTTTGGAAAAGTCTACAATAATATTTTTACATATTTTATAAATGAAATTGATCCTGAACAAAATTCATCCAAGAGATTCATGGAGTACATGAACAGATCCAACCGTTACCCTACAAAAAGCTCAGCTCTGACCATATTTCTTTAGCTCTGGATCAGTGTTCTGACTGGCAATAGCAAAAAAAGCCCAAACTGCATCAGAGGAAGATCCATATGGATCTGTAGGATGCTTCTCAAAAGGAGCAGCAACCACAACAGCTGAATGCCAGCCAGGAAAGCAAAGCCCCTCAGTTTGGTTAGGCACCCATATAAAATACCTGTCCAGGAGCTGAGTTTCATTTGTAGCAGCCACAGAATAAAAACACTTGTTACAAGATTTAGAGAGGGGAAAAGGCTGTTGTGTGCTTTTAAAGAATATATAAAGGCCTTTGCTCACAAGGGGACATCTGTAGGGAAATTTCCTGTGTTGGAAGCACAGGACTGCACAGCCTCCTTGTTTTTGAAGGTAGGAAAACCAAGCCCTGAATGATGGGAAGTTTGTTGATGGAGAGTCTTTTTTAGGTCACCACCTATAGTATGAGGTTGTTCCATCTTTCAGCTGGAGGATGATATTGCTGGCTGCTACATGGGAATAGCTAAGGAGAGAAAGTTTGTGTCAAATCAAGGAGTCTAAAGGTGCTTTACTTCTCTGGGTTTCTTGCATACAACTTTGAAAATTTTCAGACTGTGTTCTATATTGTTTTACTATATATGGCTTTGAGTAAATCTGTGCTAAGATAGTAAGGAATCCTGTCATCTCCTTCCTATGAAGTTCAGGGAGAAGGGATGAAATTTCATTTGGAGTAAAGCTTTGACCATTCTCAGTGACACAACACTGCCCAAACACCCCAATGGAGCAGGAGAAAAGGAGATTTGCAGAACAAGGACTTCTTGGCTTCCTTCCTTATGCAAAGGAACAACATGGGAGCCTCACTCAAGCTTGGTTTCTAGATGAGCATAATTCCAGTCACTTCAGTGGATTCATTTCCAATTCATTTAATGTCACTGTGAAAAGAAACAGACACAAGGTTTGCTTTGGCACTGCGTGTTGTGTTGCGTCACTGTCTAGCAAGCTTCCCATTGCACGTTTGTTCAAAAGGATGCATCTGCCAATACAACAAAAATAACTTGCATGTGTCTTATGTTAAAGCTGAATGAGAAACGTGATGCCACATCAGGGTTGTCCATTCAGAACTTAAAGCCCTGTTGCCTCATAAAAAATATCAGAGATGTTGCATGCGTATTTTTCCTTCCCATATTAAAACATAAAGGTTGGGATCAAATCCTAAAAAACTTCAGATAATTTTTATTTTTGCCTGGTATTGAGGCCCTTTTGTGCCATGTTGCCATACTCCTCTGCACAGCATAATCAGTCTTGGAATAATTTCTGGCTTTATTTTTATGGTCATAACTTGGTGGTAGTTAATCAGACAAACCCTGAAAATCTCAATTTGCATGCAGTCTGGAAAACCCATGATGCTGCAGAGGTTGTGCAGACTCCCTAGAAATCTTCCTATGACTTTTACATTTATTTCCCCTTCTTTTTCTTTCTATCTGATCTGCTTCACACATTTATCCTCTATGTCTTTGTTCTTTCCTTGCTCTACTCATTCTTAAGTCTTAAAGCCATTGACTGCTCTCAGTCAAGCTTTCTAGAAAAAGTTCTATTGTACTCCTATGCTGAGAGCAGTGCAGTTTTCAGGATTCCCTGGTTTTGCTCTCAGACTATTCAGTGCAGCCCTGTTAGTCCTGTCTTGAGCTCACCCTCCCTCTGTGTGAACTGGACTGTGAGCTCTGAGACAGGCCAGTCGTTGCTTCCATGCAAATGTTTCAACTGGAAAATTCATTCAAAACTCAACCTGCCACAACAAAGTGTGTTTTGTTTGGCTGATTTGTCATCTTTGATAATATCAGTGAAGTGATAGCTTGGTGGCAGTCTAAAGCAGATTTTACTGTTCATCTCTGTTGATCTAAATGAGACAAATAGTGTGTGTTTCCTTAATGTGTAAAGGGATGAGGAACAAAGCAAATTTCTACCAAAACTAAGAGCTGAAACAAGCCCAGTGAATAACAAATTGTGTCTTAATCCCCAGTCATCCTCATCCTTGTGACTGTCACTTGTAACTTTTTGCCTTTCATGACTGCAGGAATAGACCTCTAACATGGATTTCCATCAGGTCGTATCTCCATTTTTCTCTGATTTATTATTCACCAGAAAGCTGAGAGGCTGTGAGGGCCCATGTACTCCATGACAAACAGATGCTGTTGTGACATCTCACTCTGTCACACTTCATGTCAGGAGCAGATAAGACCATGAGGAAAAGAAAGAAAGAAAGAAAGAAAGAAAGAAAGAAAGAAAGAAAGAAAGAAAGAAAGAAAGAAAGAAAGAAAGAAAGAAAGAAAGAAAGAAAGAAACCCCCCAAACAAAACCTCCCCCAAAAGAACCCAAAGCCTCCCCCAAAAGAAACCAGTGAAACAATTTATCCATTACTCAAAATTTGCAGTCCATGTCTCATACTATAATTTCCTTATCCACCTAGCAGCTTTCCCTCGCACTTGTTTTTTCTCATATTTGACAGCCAAAATTGATATTTTACAACCTTCATCAGCTTTTCTCAATGGCAGACCTCCTGTCAGTAATGCTGACTGTAAATAACAGCAGTTAAAGAACCTTATATTCTTTATTCTGTTGTTCTAAGGAAGGAATAAAATAGACAGGGCTTGTGGGTTAATGGAAGTTGTAGCTGCAATTGCTATCTTTCCTTTTATAACATTCCTTTTTATTGTGATTAATACTGAGTTTATTTTATTTAGCAGTGCCTGATAGAAAATTTTTCCATCTGACTGTTTTTTCAGGTTAAATTATGGGATGGAGTTGTAATCTACATTTACCACAATATCTTCTTTATGTAGTTCCACAATTAACTCATGAGAGTTTGCTGTCTCTTTTCTATAGGAGGAATGTCTGGAAAGAGGCTGTGTTTGCCCCAGTATTCATGGTAAGAAATCAGCCATTCCCATCTAAATAAACAGCACTTGGAGGTTTTTGGTTCATGCATTGTGTTCATCCCTCACTCACACAAGAATTTTCCACACAGGATTTCTCCATGGGGTTTGTTGATCAGTGGTAATTTCTCAGGTAAATAATGTGTTACTGAGCCCATGGCTGTGCAGACCAGTGGAGATTTATGAATGCAAACAGTGAATGTGGCTCCTTTGAGCACTCATAGTGAGTCTCAGCATTTGTTTTTTTCCAGAGTGTCTCTGCTTATGAAAGCTGAGGACATGGATCAATTCTGAAATATCTGGGTATAAACATGTATGGATTTCCTACAGTGCAAGTGAATCAGTGCAGTGACTGGGATCACAGAGCAGCAATGAAGCTGCAGCAATGAAGATCCAGCTTGGATGGTCAGCTGGGGGGGAAACATTGCTGCTGGAGAGATAATAACTACATAAAAATCTTTTTACCATATGCTGAACTTTAGGCTTGCTCAGAACCAAAGGAAACAGCAGTACAAAAATGCTGAAATGTCACCACCAAGGAAAGGAAATATGAAGTTAAGCAGAAAGAAAGCTAACATCAACACACTCTTACCCAGAATATGAAACATTCTGCAGATAACTGTAAACCTGTGGTGTGAAGCATGGATACTGCTAAGAGTAATCTGAAATATCTGAAGGTGGAAATCAAAAATGAGAATGCTAAATCTTGCAGCATGCTGAGACCCCTGCCAAGGTGCTGAGCACTCTTAGCTCTTAACCTGACTTACTCAAACTGTCCTAGGGGTATTTACAGCTTCACTGCCCCAGACTCCCACAATGTCCATACTCAACTTATTGTCAGCTCTGTAGTAGAGGTACAGACAGAAGAAGAAATAGCAAGTTTGGATGTAAGGGGTTTTCCTTCCAGTTGACATTTTAATCCATGGTTAATACAAACAATGAACACTCTGAAGATTTTCTGTGCCACTAGGAAGAAAGGTATGACTTGGCAGAGTCAGAGAGTTTTGGAGGTGGGAGGCTGGAGCAGGATCTGGCTTTGCTCATGACTGTTTCTGCTGTGGGGAAAGGGGATGAATTGCTCACCTTCTCACTTGCCTGTTCACAGGTGAACAGTCCACATTGCAATCCTCTGAAGTACCTCTCAGACACTGAGGACAAGCTTTCTAAAGAGCCTGGACCTCTGCTTATCCCACCTTCCTGACTTCATTCTGAATGCCTGGTGTGAAATACCCCTCATATGCATCACAGCTGGACTACAATTGTATCACAAAGTAAATATGTCTGCCTCAAATTGCCCTTAATCCAAATTTTAAGTTGGACTCCATTATGGCAAACAGATTAGAGAGAGGAACCAAAAAGGCAGCTTTGAACAACTAGGACAGCAAATGTCACATATTTTGGTTGCTTGCAGCAACAGCAGCAGGCTGTTTGTCCCTGGGTGTAGGGTGAGGTAAGAGCTCACCCCAGCTGTGTCTCTATGGCCACCCACACAAACAGATTCAGGCTGTGGGGTGTATCTGTGGAGCTGCACAGGAGAAGGAAAAGGCAGGAGCACACGTGGGCAGCCTGGAGGACAGAAAGTGAGGTCACAGCATCAAATGGGAAAAGGAATAAATTCTATTCTATGATATGATGCTATCCAGGTGAAATATTAGACAGTTTGAAACTGTTGTTCCTTGTATTTTCCCCTCAAAAAAGTGAATTTTCTGCACTTATATATAGAAATAAGAGGAGAGAGAGATGTAATTCCTTTTTATTTTTGATCTGAGTAAAATGAGGAAGTTTGGGTTGAATAAGAAGAAGAAAAGTATTTTTCCATTCAGTCTGTATATCTACAGAAATAAAATTAAATAAAATAACACTTTTCCCCCTGAGAAATGTTTCAGTCAAAATAATTGAGATCAAAAGTTCTGTTCATCACTGACATAAATCAAGAAATATTTGTCTTAGCAACCCAGAAGGTGGCTCAGCTGTATTTTCCTCCTCCAAATTAAAATCAGTTGCACTTGGGCTTCTTCCTTTACTTGGCACAAAAGGAATAGCTGTAAGCACTTTGACAATATAAATGAAATTATTTATGGATTTGTCATGTCATAGTTAGGAAATCTGCTTATAGGTTCACTCGGGTCACTTGGTATCAAGTCTGGGCTGAGGGGTTTGATGAGAATTAGGAGGCTCTTTAAAATTAGGCTGGGTCACCTTGGATGATGCATCAGTATAAAAAGTAAAACTTTTTGTCAGTATCATAAAAAAATAAAGAAGTTGATCCTTCAGCAATTATTTTTGGCATAAAGAAGAAAATAATATGAACACTAATGTAGTTGCAGTTCTGCCTGTCCTTGGGGCAGCTCTCCAAAGGGATGTGGTGGTGGGAGCTCCTCTCACACCCCTTGCTTCAAGAAGAGAAACTGAAATAAACATGCTGGGTGTCTGCCTGCACTCAAATGCTGAACAATTGTAAATATCTTTGATGTGCTTCCATGAGTACTTTGGATCCTGTGTGTTTCTGGAAGATCACAGGACCCTGAACCAGCACTGAAAGGGCCAGGACCTCTGCTCCAGAGGAATGTCCATGTCTGTTCTCCTTCTTCCAACAGTCCTAGAAACCTGTCCTTTGGGATGTTCATTGGGATTAAAGGACTCTTTCATACTGCTACTTTCTCTCTGTATTGCAGCTACTTTCCCTGGTTTCTCCTTCAGCAGGAATATGTTAAAAGGCATCCATGGAGAGCTACTTGGAAAAGCCCCAGGAGAAATACAACAGCCTGTTAGGAATATTTATACAGAACATGAACTTGTACATTTTTGAGTGGTCTGGTCAGCACATGAATGGCAAAAATGCAGACTTGCTCCCATAATTTCTCACTATGTCTTAACCAGGCAACATAATTTGCTCAAAAGAAGTTTCCCATCACTTTCCCAGCTCTGTGTTGTCTGCTGGTTTTTCCTTTTACGTGTGTTTTTTTCCTTTTAGCTGGTATATGGTCAGGCTGGTTCAAGCACAGGAGAAGGCAATGCAAAACACTCAGTTATATGGTTGCATATTACCATTTTCCAGATTTCTTGAATGTGCCAGAGCTGTGAAGGGTTTGAACTCCTAAACTACCCTGCAAGTGGTACCAGCAGAGAGGGCTTCAGGAAGCAATGGCTCCCTTCAATACTGTGGTGTGAATTAACACCCCTATATACTGGATTTGTCCTTCTTTTCTAAATAAAATAGTTTAAAACCAATAAAATTTAGTGTAAACTTAAAAAAATTAAAAATTCAGCTACATTTTTCATGAGGATGATATTATTTAGGTTCTTCATGTTAGAAAAATAGCTGATTAAGGCAAGCTACTTCTCCTTTTACCTTAATTAGCTCAGTGTGCATAAAAAGTCATCTGATACTCAAATCTGCCAACTTTGGCTATTTTTTACTTTTCTGGTAGAATTAGTTGGCACCTCAGAGATCTGAGAAAGGATTCAGTGAAATCAGCAGAATGAAATATCCTCTGGTATTTTAATCTAGCTATGATGACCAGTCTGTGGATTTCAAGCTCCATATTTTGCTTCTTGGGGGCAACTGAGTTAAGCATATCTTGTCTGCACCAGGGTGGGGAGTGTGGTCCTGATGCACTCTCACCTCCCAAAGAGAATCCCTCCCATCAGCTGCATTCCTGTTAGAAGCTTGTAAAGCAGGTGAGCATTCATGACCTATTTCTTATCCTCCTGCTGTGCCTAAAGGAAAGAGGAAAAGAGCTCTGGCTGTGCCTTGTTTTCTTACCTCCCCTCTTTCTGAAGCCCTGAACCAGCAGGCTTCCCAGTAATTTCCAGGGAAAACACTCTCCACAGAGCTGCACAGCCTGCACTGCCAGCTGTGAGCCCAGAGCAATGCTCGGAGGTGAAGGCAGACAAAGATGGTGCCCTTCCTAATGAGCCTCCATTAATGGATAATTTATAGTGCGGATAATGAAAATATTGATTTGGGCTCTTTAACTTTGAAATATTACGTTTAGCTTGAGGCAACAAAGACTGTTTGTTATAGTGAAGATAATGACACTGTGGAAGCAGCAATGCTTTTTGTCATCTATGGGTTTCCACAGAAAACAGGGGAAAAGTATTTTCAAAAGTCACGAAGTTACGAAGGACAAGAGATTGATTTTTATAAGTGAGTAATGGTGGTATTTCTAGAGAAATCCCATACTCAATTAATTACATTTAAGGGTAGGAATAATGTCTCAAACACATGGCATCAAGGCCATAGGTGGTGGTACAGATATCCTCTGGGGAAGGCTGGCCTCTCATTTGGAAGAATCATTTCCATTTGTAGATTTGGAAATGAATGTTAGGAACTGAGGTGTCTCCAGAGTCTCAGCCTTGTGCCTACAAGCTGACAAGGTGGCTTTGCCAGGCACTTCACTTTCCGACTGTACAAAACAGGGTGTGCCATAAGCTCAAATGCAGGCTTCTGTCTTTGGAAAAGTGGATCCTTCTGCTTCTGTTTGCCAAAGAGCTGAGATTATGTCTCTGATTTATCTCAAAGGGCTGGGAAAGTGCATCCAGTGGCGCTTGTAAAATGATATTACTGAACTGAAGCAGCTACAGTTTGCATTGAAGAGAAATGCTTCTATGAAACTTACTGATATTTTCAGAAGATGAATCTGAGTTCTCAGTATTTTCTCTGCATGACATACAACTTAGTCATCAGTCTTTTTCTGCTGTTTCCAAAGCATTCAACAGCGTGTCATGGCCTGTGTGTGGAGTGCTGCAGACACTGCTATGGTCCCACACTGGTGGAGAATGCTGAAGCAGGCTGTGCACAGATAGAAATAGTGCTGGCTATTAAATGGGCATAACTAGATCTATTTCCATCATTCAGTCTCCTAAAGTTTTGACAGCTTGATCAAACTAATGAACACCAAAGTGACAGACATATTGGTTCACTAATATTAGGTTACCAATCTTTGCCTTGAACCCCCATTAACGCTTCTTCCCTTGCCTGCTAATGCGAGGATCACAGATAGCAGCCAGACTTTCTGGCTCTACCCACGTGCAAAACTTCTAAACATTGGGCCATTTTTGTCTCCCACTGCACTTTGCTATAAAACCACAAGGTTAACACGACCTTCTGGCACATTCCATTTTGTGTCTTGGTTTGAGTCGAGCTTTGTTAGGGACAAATCTATCTTATATTCCATCTGATCAAAGTACTTCATGCCATCTGTATTCATTTAGCAATACCTAAGACTAGAGAGCATTACAGTGGTATTTTGTATGTAGTATTGATTGCCTTCATTTGTAGCTCTTGCAGACACCAGACACTGTTCAGTTTTAAAGCTGAGCGTCAGATTTCCCATCTGTAATCTCCAGGTGCTTTCTTTCCCACCCTCCTCCAGAAGCTTTCAAAGACTCTGAACTATCTCCCTTTAAAATGATTGAAATACTGTTGCATATTATACATTGCAGTTATCTTGTAATAATTTCATCAGTTGTTATACTGGTTTGTTTCCCAGTGTGTGCAGTGGAGAAATGTATTTAAATCTGTGATTTTATTCATGTCTCCAGATGTATTTCTTTGTGCTTGGTTGCTATTTTTAGGAGTAGCTGTATATTTTGCATCACTGGAGAGTGTTGAGATGGAGAAGATCCCTATTAGTTTAGATCTTTATTTTTGTTCTTGTGTTCAGCTCCTGCTTCAGAGCTGGCGTGGTCACAGACCTGTCTACTTGCATCTTGGCATGAGTAGGTGCTCAAAGCCAGCCTAACTGACAAGCAATTAGATGAGTTCTGGCCATGGAAATACATGTCAGTGGTAAAGGAAAAGATTACTGAAGCATGGGGTATTTGCAGCAAACATGGATTTTGCACTTCAGCATACCAGGTGAAAATGTAAAGTGCTCTCCTGGTTAAGCCTAAGGAGATGAAACCAACTGGTTTTGTTAGAAATAGGTCAAAAGGAAATAACATGTAATATAATTGAAAAGATATTAATTACCATTATTGTTTCTGCCTGCTACCATTTAGCAGAAACTTCTGCAAGGGTTAATCAGATTGTGGCTCAGCAAAGCATCCAAGCACAAAATCAGGTTTGGACCTGCGGGTAGAAGCATTTATCTTCTGAAAAGCAGACCATCACCCACACCAAGAGAAAACATGTTTGATCCATTAATAGCTGTTTAAAGTTACAAAATATCCAGATAAATCTGTCATGGAGGCTTGGAATGGCAGCATGCATGTAATCATAAACAGGATTTCTATCACACACACTGGGGGTGGGTTTATGAGCCAGCAAAGACCTGGAAGGTGCTCCTGTGAGAGCTACAGTACAAAAACCAGGGGAAAACAAATGATTCCCAATAGGAACAGAAACAAGTGGATGTCCCCAAAGTGCTTCAGAATAATAGCAGCCCCATCCTTCCAAACCAGTGGAAGGAATACACTTTGAGGCAGTAGCTTTTTATTTACAGAGTCATATCATAGAACCATAGAAAGGCTTGGTTAGAAGGGACATTAAGGATTGTCCAGTCCCAACCCTGCTGCCATGGACAGGATGAGCAATTTGTTCAATGCTCTATCCAGCCTGTCCTTGAACACTTTCAGAGATGGAGCACCCACAACTTTTCTGGGCAAAGTGTTTGAGTGCCTCACCCCACTCTTAGTAAAGAATTTCTTTCTGACATCTAATCTAAACCTCTCCTCTTTTAATTTTAACCTGTATCCTCTTGTGGTGCTGATGTACCTGTGTGCACCTTGCAAGCTGCAGTGCTCTATCCCTGGGGTGAGAGCAGGAATGGGAGGTGCTGGTTCTCTTCCTGTGTTTGGCAGATGTGAGAGGGTGACCATGTCTGCAAATCTGCTGCCTCTAATGTGACTCTGGGGAGTCTCCTCTGCAGCATTTATAGAAGACCCCATCCAAAAATGAGCCATGGATGTTGTGCAGAGTCTGTTCCTATGCCTGGCTCCTCACTGCCATGCATGGCTGATTAAAAAACCTGCTGGAGTATGAAGCAGAAATGGCTAGATCTCTGTTTTAATGGCTTGAATGAACTTCAGACTTAAACAGCTTCATTTTCAGAAAAAGATGAAAAATCAACTGAAAGTTTTAGTGAAGATTTGATGTATTAATTATCAGATACCTGGCCTGTAAAATGAAATTTAGTGCAGGCAGCACTCAGCTGGATGAGCTGTTTGGGTAAAAGCTGTATCTGAATAACAGCAGAGTTGTTTTTATTGCTGTTTTTTAAAGGTTTTGGATGGTAGAAGAGCAACTTTGCAGTAATAGGTCATTGTTACCAGTACATGTTTTAGCAACCTTTAATATAATGACAAATCCAGGAAACAGATCTTCAAATGCCAATGAAAAGATTGATTATTTCCATAGGTGTGCTGCATCATTCTGTAAAGAATAAAAATGCATAGGAAAGATTTGCAAGAGACTATTCCTTGCCAACAGACAAAACTTATCAAGGAATGTCTAATGATAATAAAGCAACTATTTTGATATAATTGATTTCAATAAAACATAAGTCATTGCAGAAATGTAAAAGCCTTTTTTTTAACTTGTCTCTTCCTGAATCAATGGGTCCACATTTCCCTAATAAAATCCTTCACAACCACAGTTCCCATATGTAGGGCAGTACTGAAAAAATGATATGATTGCTCATCACTTGAATTGCTCACACTTCGCCTCTGTTGAACACCAGGAATAGACCACTCTAAAAAGCATTAAAAACAAATGGCTGCCCCACTTCTAGGGCAGGTTCATTCAGTGAAAGAGAGGCATTGAACTTGTTAAGAAAACTATCTTCAAAAACCAGAAAAGGCTCTAAACCATCTCACAAATGTTGCTGCTTAGCAAAACAGAAGTCTTCGGCTTAGAATCACCGTCCCTGGGAGTGCTCAGGAAATGACTGGACATGACGCTCACCTATGGTCCAGGTGACAAGGGGGTGATCAGTCAAAGGATGGACCTGATGATCCTGGAGATCTTTTCCAGCCCTAATGACCCTGTGACATTGCAGCAGAATTGCTCAGTTTTGTCCTGAGAAGGGTGCACTGGTTGTCTCATCCATGAGAAGCAAGATCTGGGCAGTGTCATGGAGCAAGAGACAGAAATTAAACCTCAGTGCAACAAAGGGGACAGGAAAACAAAGTGCCTGTTCTCACCTGTCAACTTCCACAACAACAGTCTGCCTGTTAAAGGAGTTTGTGACTGCTAGAAAACATGAGAGATAACATTACAAAGCTTTTATTCTTTTTTTGTTTAAACATGGAAATGTTAATGTGCAAATTAAGAAGTAGCTCGTGAGCAACTTAAAAAGTTTTAAAAATACAGGCATTACATGGGAAAGCTTGCTGTGGAATGATTTGTGTGTATTGCTAGGTAGTTAGGACCCTGTGACAGAGCAAAGTGCAGTTTGTGGTCAGGAGTGATGAAATGTGACTCCGTGCCAGGGAATTTTGGAGGACGAATGCATGCCTTGGTCTGCAGCTTTAAGCAGCAGATTTGCTCAGTACTTTTGCATTCCTCAACCCTCATATCAAAAGAGATGATTGAGATAAAGGATTTCTCATCAAGGAACTTTCCAGAGGCCTTCCAGTGTAGATTCACAGTCATTGAAATGTCCAGAAGAGGTGTTTGAAATGTGGAGCCAAGTTCAAGATATCTCCAGACACGGGATGGGCATTTGTAGAGCTTCAAGCACAGGGAAATGGCCTTGGGAATGGTTTCCACAGTACAATAAAAAATCAAAAAAATCATGGCTGAAGTAGATGTATTGTCTGTTTTGTGGCTGTAATACATGTGATCTAAAAAAGGCACCTGAAAGAATTAGGACTAGAGGAAAAAAAAGAAATGTCATAAATTATGTAGGTGTGTTAAAATCTGGAGCTATTCTATAATATTCCATAATTTCATCCATTGAGGATCTTGGCCTTGGAGTCAGGGCCAAGTCTCCTGGTCCTTGATAGCAAAACCTAATGGCCCTGTTTACACTGAATTTTACATTGGTCTTAATAGAGGTAGAATTGTGCCACCAGTGCCTCATTTATCATGGTAGTTATATTACTGTGGTGAGATGTGGTATTTTTGTTTTTTTACAGAGTGAGATGTGTGTGAGTAGATATTAAAAACTCCAGAAAAAATAGCAAGTCTCAGTTTCCCAGCGCTCCTGTATGTTTGTGTAAAACATTTGTGGACACTGTGAGGGACAATGCAGCAACAGACCCTGAACTTTTAGAAATTCATCACCTCTCGGAATTGAAAAAACAGTGGGGGAGGACATTTTTTTTGTCTTTACATTCCTTGATTCTGAGTTGTATACTCATCTTTGTCTAGTTCCCACAACAAAACTTCAGTGTTATGATTATAATCACTCCACATTGACATGAATGTCAAATTAGGGAGGAATTCTTTGTGGTGTGCCCAGAACAGAACATCATGATTGCATGCATCATCATCCAGACTATGAGAGGGAGTGGCATATTTAAAAATACAGACAGATAAAATGGATGGAGATGGCAGCATGTAACTCTGGGAAGAAAATGAGACTGCAGGCTAAAGGTACCCTCTGAATTAAATGAGTTGGTTCCATGGTGTTGACTTACCTGCAAATGTAATTGTGCCAAGCATTAGCAAAACAAAAGAAACCACCAAAGAAAACAGAATTCATCTGCCATCTAATACTGTTTAGGACGTGGAAAGAGGTCATCTGCTTTCACTTCACTATTACTAGTTTGTAATCATTGAGGGATCTTTAAGGATCTGGCTGCAAGCCAGCTTTCCAACAAAATGAGAAATGAGGGCAATTAAAAAATGGAAGTCGATGATTGCCTGTATATTAAAAATCAAAGGAAGTTGAGAACTTTGTCTTTGAACAATAAGAAATATTTTGGCCCAGAGTGTGGTATTTAGCTTGGTGGAGACAAAAAGCCACTTCATCAACATTAGCTCAGTGCAGGGCTTTTGGCAAAGACCTAATGAGTTATCAGCTGTTATCCTCTGTGGAGCTGGGGGAAGGAGAAATTCCTCTCAGGATACAAATTCATTTCTACACTGCCATAATACAAGTCCCCAGTTTCTGATCTGTTTTCCATCGTTTCTCCTATTGACTGGTTAGAAATTGAGATGTGTGTAATAAGATAAAACATGTCATTGGACTTCAGGCCTTTTCACCAGTTACTTCAACTATTTGGATTCTGAGAGTGGTTCTTAGAGGCACATTTTTGTTCTGACACATGTATATAAATGACCCTTATCACTGGAGGGAAGGGGGTTACAAACAGCACTCTTTAAAAATCTGGCCACACACTCATTATATTCACTGTACTTGGCATCATGTCACTTGTGATCTAGTGGGCTCCATTCAACTTCCATCCTAAGGCCTCTGCTCAAAGAGTCACTGTGATTGTTTTTAATGCTGTGGCAGGAACAGATGGCAAACATATTTTAAAGCACTAAAAATATGGAAGGGCAGTTGAAATCTACATGGCAGACATCTATTAAATACCCACAGCTGTGACTGATTTTTTTTTTATAATAATAATAGATAAAATATATGCAAGCCCAGTCTCTAAAAGGAAAATCTCCCTTGAAATCAGCTGGCATTTTGGATTTGCCTGGGTTACAGCAAAGGACAGGATAAACTTCTTCTTGTTGTTTCCAGTTAGTCTCAGTCATACTAATGAAAAGGAGCAAGCGAGTGTGGGGAGGGACTGAACCCCGACTGACCGTGGCAGAGCAGCACACAGAGGGCAGCCCCATGGATCAGTGTCTCACAGGCAGAGTGTTTTGTCACCCTGGACGGGCTCCCATCACAAGACTCTTCCAGCCCTCGCAGATGTTCCGCGTTTCCGTCCGTCCGTCACACTCCGGAGGATGATCTCTCCCGGAAGATGCCCTGTGGCTCAGGCAGCAATCTGTACACGGAGCTGTCAGGCTGAAAAGGCTAACACCCATCCCTCTGTCACATGCTGTAATCTTACAAGTGCCAAGACAGAAACATACAGAAAAAGCACAGGAGACTTCTTAATGAGTTCCTTGTC
Source organism: Cisticola juncidis (assembly GCA_013400215.1). Classification (NCBI taxonomy): domain Eukaryota; kingdom Metazoa; phylum Chordata; class Aves; order Passeriformes; family Cisticolidae; genus Cisticola; species Cisticola juncidis. The sequence continues at coordinate 1,661,929 of VXBR01004196.1, read as the reverse complement.
ACAGGCTAATGACAAAGCTGAAGGAGGAGCCTCAAGGCCAGAGTTTAGTTCTTAAATTTTGCTGAGGAGCTATTTTCTAGGAGTGTAAAGGAGGCCATCAAGAAAGGGGAGCACTGTGCCAGAGAGAGAAAGGTTGTTCTCAGCAAAGAGGGTATAGGGGGTGCTGCTCCTGTTCTCCCCATTGCTGGCAACTGGTGGCTGGTGATTAATTTCTGAGCAACATCAGCACCCAGACAAGCCCATCTACCTTCCCTGTGGCTTTGGCCTGGGGTTTTGGCCAGCCTTTTGCCCTTGCACAGCATTGCCAGGTGCTGGTGCAAAAACAGAAGAGCCTGGGACATAGGGCAGGTCAGTCAGCCCCCAGGACTGTGGGGTAGGCAGGGTGCTTCCCACAGGGGTCAGGAGGCAGACGTTGTCTCTTAAGAATCTTAATATCATGAGATGGGAGCTGTCACTGCTCCATAGCACACACAGTGCTCTGCTTGGACTGCTCAGCCCTACAGAGTCCTCCCAAAGCTGCATTCCCACAGCAGTGCTTACTCCTGGTTGTGCAGCAGTCAACACGAAGAGGAGACCTTCTGACCATGGCTTCCCACTGGGAGCTCATAGCACTCAGGTCATTTAGGTGTAGGAGGAATGGCCGTATCCAAATTTGGCTGTATCCAAATGCTGTCCTCCCAAAGCAGGACAGAGGGGTAACTGCCCCAAGAGCCACTGTACTGCCCCAGGATGACGCAGCCCACTGGGAAACTTCAGGGAAGGAGGAACACATCTGAAAATTTACAGGGTCTAATGCATCTGTGTCCTCAGAGAGGCCCGTGCTGGAAAAGGCTTTGGAAATGATCCCGTGGACACCTTTGATTTGATGTGTATTGTCACCCAGATAGCCCCACAGTGCCTGAAGGCACTGACTCCCTCACAAGCAGGGCTGATGCTCAAAACTCCACCCCACTGTGCTGGAGGCATCACTTGTGGAAGGGGTGGAAGGTGTGGAGCCCACCTGAGCTCCCCCAGGGGCACTCAGGACTCTGCTGCAGGCTGCACTGTACCTGCCACAGACATGATGTGGCTGTCTGAGAGTTTGGACCACTATAAAGTACAAACCCTTCTTGTTATGGGGCAATATTGCATGTGCTCGTGTTAGTACTCTTAAAAACTGAGCCATCAAAAAACTTTTGAAATTGTGGCCTTTTTGGTCTTTAATGACACATTCAGAATTTCCTTAATGTTACGTATTCTTCATAGAGAACAACCGACAAATTAATTTCCCCTGTAGGAAATCAAGTCAGGAATATTCTAATTTTTTTTTTTCTGTTCAAGAAGTAAAGAGGACAGGACACAAAGAGGAGGGAGACTTCAAGGGGAAAATGTTCTGAGCTTGGAGTGCCAGACTGGAGCTTTCAGCTGCAGCTGCCTGTTGCTCACAGACACACACACATGCATGTCTTGGGCTTGATTTAGTTTGGCTCAGCCAGCAGACCCCAACATGTACTTGAGGAACCCTCCCCAAACAAAAACAAGCTCTTATCAAAGCAGAAAGCAGAACTCCTAGCCCGGGAAGGACTGTACAGCTATTAACAAGTTATTTATAAGCAGCCTGAGCTAACAGCTAACATGTGGCTGGCTTTGACCCAGGGATGCTTGCTGGTCCTGGGCAAGGAATAGGATGAGCTAGACCCCATCATCCTCCTCCCATGTCTGAGGCAGGAGGCTCACTGTGCCTGGAGACACAGAGGGTGATGTGAGCCATACTCATAAACACAGAGGGGTGCAGTAATATAATTAACAGGTATGCTACCCTAAGTCTTCAAGCATAATTATTATGGGTGCTACTCCAAGTCTGCAGTGGTGTAATGTTAAAATAAAAAAGTAATGATAATAGAGATGCACTAATCTAGCCAAAGGCAAAATATAAACAATTTATGACACAGCTATTTCCAGTACAAGATTTTCTTTTACCTTTAGGCTCTGTTCTGCAAACACTTGACATAAGTATTTAATTTTGCATAGATATATAGTTCCACTGAATTTGGCGAGGTGTTTAAAATGAGCAAGTAAGACACTGACTACACTAAGAATGCCTTGCTGTACAAGAACACAAAATCATGGCATGTAATGTTCCTTTTCTGCTGATAGAGCTGTGGTGGAATAAAGCATTTAACATCACAATGTCAATAGAGTAAATACACCCCTGAAAGCCAAACCAGCTCAATCACAAAGGCAACTATTGCTGGCAGAAGTTTATCTAAGCTGCAGGTAAAATCTTAGATATTCTGGTGCCCATTGTTTTGTCCTTTTGCTTGAAGGTTTAAAGGCAGCATGATGGGGATGTTACCCACTTCTTCTCTTGCCCCTTTGCTATGGCCCTGACTACAGTGCTCCTCAGAGCTTTGACCACACAGCAAAGCAGTCTGGGGGCTGAAATCTTGGCTTTGTGTACATACAGATGACCCCTCCATCTCACTACGCAAAGAAAACAAAAGAATTTGTGGACAATTTTAACTGTATAGCCTTTACTGAGATTTGAGATAGTCACTCTCTGGGTTCAGCTTATCTTTATCACAGATTTTTAGGGTGGATTGTTTTGCATCTGATTCTGATCTATGTAGTCCACAGTGTGAATGAGCCTTGTAGTTTTCTGCTATGCAGTCCCACCAAGACTCTTCACATTTACAGTGCTATGAAACCCTCCTGTAGCATCCTAACAAAAGCTTGGTTTCGGGGCTGATGGATTGCGTGCCACTTATCGCTTCAATAATGAAACAATTTCTGCATCTCAGAAATTTCATAACTGAGCTCAGACATATTCCTCTGGTTGTGACACTGCCTCTTCAGCTGCAGTGTTCAGCATTTACACAGCACTGTCTTTTTTCCTGCCAGTGAACCCATTGGGAACAGCATGTGGGTAGCGTAGCCAAGGCAGCGCTCAGAGACTTTAAACAGCATGGCTGAAGTCCAGGCCCTGCTGCAGGAATGGCAGCACTCCCACTGACTCCAGCAGAATCAGGATTTCATGGCCCTTGTGTGGAAAAGTTTTCCCAACACTCAGTATCTACACATTTAATTTACAGTGCAGCTTGAAGAAAGGCATAAAAATACTGGGATCCTGTGGGTCTTGGCTCAGATGAGGTGCTTAAAAATAAACTTAATTGAAGACAAGATGAATCTCGCTTGTCTCTTCATTCAGGGTCAAAAGGCATGAATTTCATTCACTAAATTATCAACACTTAAAACTTTTTCTGCATGATTAGACTATTACTAAAAGTCAGGACAGCAGAGATCCTCCCACTGCATTGACCTGTGAACTTTGTTAAATCTTTTGACAGGGGTCATTGTCTATACCATGATAGTGAATGACTTTCCAAAATGGAACCATTCTTTCAGTTGTAACATGAAGCTGGTGCTCTTTTCTTATGGCTTGAAAAAGTTAATTTACATTGATGACATTTCTTGTCAATTTATGTGCCATCTGAATTTGCTGATTAGTCACAAATGATGTGCTGCTTGCAGACTGCTGTTATTGCACCTTTACAAAAAACTTTGGATACTTCAAATACTTTCAGAATTAGAAATAACTCCTTTTCTTTTGCAAAATCTGTGTGAGATTTTAATCAAAAACTAATACCTAAAGAATGTGTTTACCAAATTAATTCTCTGCAGGGTCTGAGTAGGTGGGAAGTAAGTGGCAAGTAAGTTCTAGGAGGAACCCATTTATATTTTTCCTCAGTAGAGGTACTCCACATTTCTAAATGTCTTGCTACAGTTTACATCTGTTGTATACTTTCATAATGGACACATAGTTCTTCAGGATTCCCATGTTATAATCTCCAAACCCTTTAGTCTGAGCTGACAATTTTTAAGACATGTCCTCATCGTCAAAATCTTTCCCCATTCCCAGTTTCCTTTCTTCTGTGGTATATGTTTCTAATTTCCTGAAAGTGTCTTGCAGCTCTGAGGGCAATCACACTTGAATTTGAACTTCTTTGGGATTCAAGGGTCCTTCAGTAAATTTGCCCAGTTACTGTCCTCCATATCAAACTTCCTTAAAACACTTTTTTCCAGTGGTGTGTATGAGAGCTGGCACTGATTAGGTGACTGATATGCTGGGATCATTTCTTCCAGGGATCTTTCATGATGGTCTCACTGGTCTCTTTTGTCACTTGTGCCTGGCTTTGCACACTGAAGATGCCTGTGTTCTTTAAGCATAAAGATAAACCCAATTTGCTTTTAGCACTCATATTAGCTGTCTGATGATTTAAACGTGTTGTTCTTACAACCTGAGTCTTTAAGGCAGTCTTAGTAAGCCAAATTGTGCTTTTATTAATATATATGGCTGAAATGTTAGCAACTTTATAGCTTTCCCAAGGTGTGAAGGCTGTTCTAAAGAGCTAACAACTCTCCCCTAAAACAAAGTGATGGGTTACAGCCAACCATGCTTTTTGGATAGTTTAGTGAATGTTCATGGTTGCTTACCCAGGGATTTCTGGCAGGTTTGTAATGAATTACTATGGTCTCTTTCTTTGACAGTTCAGCCGTACACAGGACTTACCAGTATTATTTGGTAGATGGCCTAATTTAAATTATGAATGATTGCTATGTATTATTGAAGACTTCTCTGTCTTACACTGTTATTGCTGACACAAGTAATAACTGGCAATTTTTCTGATTAATGACATCAGGGCTCAGAGGCTGTGGCTGGACTGCTGACAGTTTGTAGCAACCTACATGGCAAAATATATAAAGTGACCCAAAGTAAATCAGCTTGGGAGGCTGAGGGGTTTCTCCTGCCCTCCAAGTCTTCACAACTTTGTGGAAATGTTCCTCCACAAGGACTGGGGAGGTAGAAATTCCTTCCCCCTGCTGCACACAGAGGTCCAGCACGACCCAAGGCATTGCTGATAATTCACATCCCTGCCATGGGGCACAGCAGTGCCTCAGCTCACTGCACCCTGTGCTGACAATCAGCCTCTCCTGGATCCCTGACCTACAGGGTGTGTGTTTCAGGAAAATATGAGGAGTTTTGGTGATAGGGTCAAGAAGGTTTGTTTTTTTTTCCCTAAGGGAACATGGAGAGATAAATTTTCTGTTATAATAAGCTAAATAAGGGGAAAATCTTTCTTCAGATACCCTGTAAAAGAGGTTCATGCTTGCGAAACATTATGTAGGCTTTAACATCAGTAAACCTATGAATTATAAGGTAGTGGTCCTGTGCCTTGGCTGTATTTAGCAAATGCTAGTAAATTTAGGCATCCCCTGGGATGGGTGCCTGGGCTCCAAAATGCACATTTTGGTTAATGAGCTGTTAAAATGGCCCATTCTGCCTCTTGGGTACATGCTGTCAGTGCCAGTGTACTGGTACATAAGTATATACTTTTAATTGGGATGGATTCCTGTGGCTTTCAGCTCTGGCTACAGGTAAGCACTGAGGTGTAGGAGAGAGGCTCAAATTTCTCATCAGCATTTCCTGTGCCCATTTGGGGCTGCTGGGTTACCCTGCACATCCAGCTCAAGTCCTTCAGCTGTGATTCTGAGTAGTAGAGAGGGATTTTTTTCTTCCTGTAGGCACCTGTACTTTTCAGCTCTGCTTAAGCTGGTATTTTGTCATAGAATGACTTGGTACCTCAAAATTAAGGGTAATTTAAGAGTCCCTGGTGATCCTGCAGGGCACAAGGACCTGCAGCTGTATCACCCACAAAGTGAAGGGAGGAGTCAGCTCAGTTACCTGGAGAACCAGCGGGACTGGGGCTGAAGAGTTTTGGTTCAAGGAAAAAACAAGAGGATCTTGGCTGAAAATAATGGAAATTACATCTATTAGGGAACACATGCTCCACCAATCTGCATTGAATAATGCTGTCAAATCTTGATGGTTTTGGGTGTGGTTAATAAATTTAATGCCAGAATCAAAACTGGTGACATCCAGACCAATCTTATGTTAGTTACCCTTTCTTTTCAATTTTCTCTGTTGTTCCTTAAGTTTTTTTTTTTACTTTTGGACTCAAATAAAATTCCCAAATATGCTTCTCAGTTAAAACTGTCTAGTTTCTTTAGGAAAGCTCTGAGAACTAAACACTTTTACATGGCTTTAATATACAATAATTAATCAGATTAACTTCATGTAAATTGAACTGATTGTTGAAATTTTCGTATGGATATCAGTAACATTTCGGTCAAAGTTGTTCTGAAAATTAGACAAGTATTCTTTCTCAGAATTTAATAAAGATAATTCTGTGCTGGAGTGAAACTTTGATAGATAACTAGAACTGATGAATAGATGTGGAAATTATTTTATTTCATCTATAAAATCAGTCTCAGTGAATATACATCAGTAAATACATGATGAAACAATTTCCATTTCAAATATAGAAGGGATTGGAATATTAAATAGCAGATCCAGTAAAAGGGACACTAAATGAATCTACTAATGGGGTAACTGGAATGAACAGAAAAAAGTTTAAAAAAAAGGCAAATGGGAAGTGATTTTGGGAGGAACTTTGAAGAACTGAAGAAGAAATGGGAAGGCAAATGGAAGGCAATTGAGATGCAATGTCAGTTTGCAAGGAGATTAGTTGTGCAAATTGGCAGGCAGCCTAACTTTTAGAAAATATTAGATCTGCTTAGAATAATACAATGATTATGCACAAAACTGTGCAAATTGGAGGCAAACTGACCCTCAAGAGAAAAAAAAAAAAGAGAAAAACTTACAAACTTGTTAAAATAGCTGTTTACAAATTAACCTTATTTAGGCCATAGTTTTCTTTAAATTATGGTCTTCAGTCATTAATTTTAGTTCATTTCGTTAAACTAGTTTAATTAACTAAATGAAAATTTCTCGCAATCATAATTTTGGAGTACTTACCAACACCAAAGAACAGAAGGAATGGAATAAGAATAAGAACTGTAGAAATAAAAATGAGATTAAATATAATAGTACAAATGATGTATTCTTAAGGCACTTATCAGCTGAAAACTGCAGACATGGAGAAAGGTTTATCTCCATTAGCTGATTTGAGAGTGACTGACCAACAGACAATGGGGTGGACTAAGGAAAAGTCAGATGTGATCTCAGGGAAGGTGTTTCTAGCAGAAACAAGGACATTCTACAATATTAATGAAAAGTTTTGTTTGAATATTTCATCTGTCTTACTGTGCAGTTACCTCTTCCTTCTTTTCCTTTGCATCTCGTTCAGAGGAGCCACCAAGGTGCTCATGGGGACACCCCAGGCCTGTTTCTCATGTGGAACAAAGACTGACACAGGCTGTGCTCGTTCTGAGCAAAGAGGGGCAGAGGGACAGCTGGAGAACAGCCTTGGCACACCAAGAAAAGGGTATAGAATGGCTGTGAGCAAGTTCTAGCTGGAAATAGGAGAGGGTTTCTAAGGCCTGGAGGGGTGTGCTGCAGGAGAAGAGCTCTGTGCTCTCCAGGAGAAGAGCTGCAGCCAAGACTGATTCATTTCAGTGTAGAATTTCTTGCATCTATGATCTGCACTATGTAATTTCCTGTAGCAGCAGGGATGAAATTCATGGTGCAGGGGGCTTTTTTTAGTATTCCCTTTAAACTAAGAGTATAATTGACGCTTTCTCTAGAATATTATTTTGGTCTAAAATGTGTTTTAATTTTAATTATTTTAAATATTGGCATTTGACAAAAGGGTCAAATGCTGATATTTGGAAAAAAAAGATAATTTCAGCACATATACATTTAGCTTCCAATTCTAAATATCATGCTCCAAAACAGGTGTTAGACCTCTTCAAAGAAAAAGTCATTCAAATATTTTGAAGAAGGACAAATTATCATTTTGCTGATACCTCTTTTCCCCTAGTCTCCTTCTTACAGATATCTGAACTGCTTTGGTTACTTTTTGGTCCTCAAAATTTTCAGGTTTCTTATGACATCTGACATGAGAAATATTTGCTTTAGGCATTGAAACCTGTTCAAGCCATAAAGAAATAAAAAAGTCTTGAAATATATGACATTAATCATATATGGTATTTCCAAATCCTTCCTTTAATGCACTTATCTATGGCTATGGATATAACTGTTTGATGATATTTTTAAAGACATTTTTATGTAAAAATATCAAGAATTCTTGAACAGTGTTCACATAAACACACTAACTACAGGAATATTGTTTCAGAATTGGGAAGTTTTAAAGCCACTTAATACACTAAAGCTCCTTAGAAGACTTTGCAAAGGACTGAGAGTTCACTGGATGATAGACAGACAGATTTTCTTTAGAAATAGCTATACTTATATAATAAAACATAGCCAGGATTTACTTTTAAAGGCACAAATGAACAAAATAAAAGAGTGTGTTGGCTTGCTCAGATTTTTTTTTCCCAGATCAATATATTCATTGGTTATGTCTGGGCTGTGGCCAGGAATTTGTAAAAATGTTGGCAAAACATGATGTTGTACAAACTTCAGAGTTCATGTGAGACCTCATAAGCAAGCAGGACATGTGAGAAAACCACCATGGATTTCCCAGTGACTAAACTCTTAAAAAACTGGGAAAAAATAAATATAGGGGCCATTCTTTCTTTGAAGTGAACAAATAACGCAACCTTCATTTGAAAACATGCAGTCTTTAGTGCTCTATTATTCATTGTCTTTGTGCTTTAGAATTTATTTATGAAGCAGCAACATTAGCACATGTCTCCTGGACAAACCTTGATATGGAAACTGGATCATATGGGGCAGGTTTGCTGTCCAGAGGATGAAAGAGTAGGGCAAATGGAGCAGACTTCTGAATGTATAATCTTTAAAGTTCAGATTTTGCATGGAAACCCTTCTGTAAATGTCCTAGAAGTAGACAGTGCTTTAACACTTGTAAAGAGCTGAGCTATCTGATCAGCTCTGTTGTTCAAATGAGCTGTTTGACTTTGGAAATCCCAGAAATATTGCTTTACCCTCTGCTTAGATGTGGATACTCACTTGTGTGAGCTGATTGTTTCCCTGGTGCTGTGCTTCTGTACCTCACTGGAGGACACAGAATAGGGTTTTTCATCACAAAAAGTTGTTACCACAGGTAATATGGCATTTTTATATGTATTCAAAGAAAATGGCATTAGGCATGTTTTAATTTCGATGTTTGCTTTTTGCCTTGTAGATAAGGAATAGATTTTTGACCACAACCTCTCACAGACACACAGGCCCAGATTAAGTGACCTCATTACTAATAACATAGTAATGTTATTAGTACTGAGTACTAATTAATACCAATAACAACAGTGATACAAGAATCAAGTTCTAAAGTAATATGTGAAGCCTATTTTGATGTGGGGCGGTAAGCAAAATGTTTTTCTTACTCTTGCTGAATGTAGAAAAACAAATTGGTAAATTTATTTTATTTTTGTATGTCTTTAAACAATGAAATGTAATATATTTACTTCTTTTTTAATGTATTTTTATTATTTTTAGAATGATTAGAATTATATTGAAATACATGAACTGCTGTACAACATAGGGGTAAACTGTTCATTTTTTGTAAGTCCAACAAAGCATCAGGTTGCTTACTTGGAGTGTGGGACATTCTGCCTAGATTTCAGAGACACCAAAGTATTTAAACAAAAGTTGTCCCCAAAGTCCTTTATCATTTTCTGTGTATATGTGTTCTTAACTAGTGAAACCAGATGAAGAATGAACTTAATTAGATAAACCTGCTCAAAAACCAACTCATTATACCTCATTCAATCTGCATAATAAAAACCACAAGTTTTCTTATCTTGACTGTAATTAGGATTTTAGTTACTGTAACATGTAAATTGTCTAGCAAATTATCAGAGGTCTTGTTTTTGCTGTGATTCTGGTTCAAGTGTCTTACTGGTTGCATCTTTTCTACAGGTGGAATTGCTGCTTTGCCAGCACAGCTGATGTGACAGTGGTGGGATGGTTTTGCAGCATGAGGCAGCTGGGGAGGATTGGTTCAAATCCTGATCCACAGCTTTCCTGTGTGACTGAGTAAATCATTTAATGGATTTTATGGTCCCCCCCACATGTGCTATAAGTCAGTAATATCTCTCATCACACTGTGTATGTCCATCAGACCTGCTAAGAATGCATATTCCTATTCAGGAAGGAAAAAAAGGCATCCTCATGTCTGGGGCCTCCAAATGAAATCCCAAAGCATGAGATTAAAGGAAGATTAATCTTTAAGGTATCCATAAGAAAAACTCTTATAAATTGAGGTAAGCAATCATTACACAGACAAACACTCTGCTGAAACTAATGGACATGCATAGATTAATTTAATTTTATAGCTCAGTTGTCAATAGTTAAGCAGCTCAGGTGAGTAAGGATTTTTCATACAGATAACCATCTGCCTCCCAGTCCCTCAGTTACATCCTTACCACAATAATGATATAAAGACAACCCTTCCAGGACGTGTGAATGCCTCCTGTCAAATGAATCTTAAACACCATAATGATGCCTCTTATCTGGAAATGAAAACTAATAATAAATAGCAGCAAGTATTTCAAGAATGTACATTCCATGTTACAACTTCATTTCAATGAAATTTTAGGAGAAAGTTTTACCAACAGTAGTAGAAAAGCACACAGACTAAATTTAGCCTTACCTGTGCCAAAAAATAACAATATAAAAATTAATTAGAAAAAGCATTCAGCCTTATTCATTAGAAACAAAACAATTCTTAAGCATGATTAGCACATCAGTTGCTAACTTTTGGTATAAATAACTCAAAGCAGCTATTTTATGAAAAGTTAATCAATTCCAAACTTTCATATGTGGTCTATCAAAGTATAAGCATGACCATCTTTATTCCAAAATGAAGTTTCTATTTTCTATTATTGTATCTGACAAGTTTTGGTAACACATCTTGTGCATTCTCTCACATTTAATGTAAAACAATCACTACCCTATTTTTCTGTCAGATTAATTTTTTCATTCCTAATAGCTCATGCACTTACAGGCTCTTCTGACAGCTATTTTTTTTTTTTTCAGCAGAGCTGCTCTCTCCTCTGGCCGCTGACATTTATTAATCAATTGATCAATAAGTCATTGGAACCCCCCTTGGGAATGCTGAAATAGCCCTTGTCCCTCTCAGCTTGCAGAACTAAATGATTGTGTTGTTGTTGTGTTGTAGTGGGGAGTGTTATGGAGCTCTCTTACAATCAGAGTATGAAATCCAGAGCACACTGGAGAGCTTTCAGCTGCTTTCCCACTAATACAGAAAAGGTGATTTGTTCTTCAGAATCTGCTCCTCCTTGCAAATACATCTGTATGAGCTTAATTTATGCAACAGCTCAAGAGACCTCAGAGGGTGTGAAACCCACATGTGGAGATGTAAGCACAAGAAAAAAATGCTTTTAAGAGTGGCCCCAATGAAGCTATGTATTTATTCTATTTCTCCCAGTCCAACCTTTATGTTGAAAAAATTCACAAAAGGGCTGCTCAAGGAAAAACAGCCTGGGCTGGTTTTTATTTTGAAGTTTTGATATGAGTTGCTATTGTGTATAAATCGATTTAGCCCCATTAAGGTTCTCCCTCATCCTGAAGTGAATAATTTTGCCCTTACACTTTTTGAAGTACAATGCATATTCATTTTCCATGTAAGTAAAAATTCTGCTTCCTATGTAGAGAAAGCATAGTTGCTATTTTCCTGCAAGAAGTGGTGCATGAGAGATAAGTTTGTACTGTAAAGATCACACACAGCCAAGGACATGTTTGTGGTAGAAGCTCCAACAGGGACACAGAAACTTTGGGGATTCCAGATTAGAAATGAAATTCAAGCATTATTTGGAATGGTGCTGTGCTACTCTTATGATTGAAATGTGATGAAATTAAATTTCTTACTTTTTCCTCCTGAGAAAGGCTGTTAGATCACCAAGCAGGCACAGAGCAGGAGAACAGCCCTGTCTGGTTTGCCTGGGAACCCTGGTGTGGATTATGTATGAATGCAGAAAAGGCACATTTGAGAGTCTCTGTTTTGTTCCTGGGGCACTTCAGAAATTCATGATATTGTGGCACTGTGCCACCAAGTGCCACTACTGACTTTGGCAGTATCACAAAGAGCAGAACACGCTGGATATGGCAGTGTCTGGAATATCAACAGATCCAGAGAAGACTGATCTTGCACTCAGTGACAGCTTCCTGCTGCTTTTAAAGGGAACAGAGATGGAACTGCAGGAAATTTAGAGAAACATTTTCCCATCAGTCTGCAGATGGGACTGGGCCATGGATAGGAGGTGATCAGGTGGATTAGAGGACTAGGAAGTGTGAAGAGTCACTTGCCCTTGGATAGCTGATCCCCAGTTAAGTCCCTCCCCTCTGTAAATAACAAGTGATTGAGGAACTCTGTCCTGGGACAACAGCAACTCCAAAAGGAGGGGAAATGACTGAAAAAAGCAGGAGGAAGAAACTACTAGAAGACACTCCTTAATGAAAATTCTCTGGAGTCTCCAAGTAGCAAACCTGACCCAGGTAACACCACAGAAAATGTAACACCACAAACTCCCTCTGAATGGCAGAGGTCTCTAGAAGCTGAGATATTAAATATTGGGAGAAATTTCTTCTCTCCCCATCAATAATATCTTGGACAGAAAGGCAGTATACCAGGAACAATAAACAATAGCATTTTCTACAAAAAGGGTAAAAAATAGGGAAAAGGATGCTGAAGGTTTTTTAACATCCAGAGGACTTGGCCTTGAATTCTCTCTTCTGGGAACAGAGCAACTACTGCATTGGTGTTTCAGTCAAATGTAAAATCCACCTCTACTGCCTGGTTTCCATCTGACTAAAAAAGAAAAAAAAAAAAGAAAAAAGGGTGGGCAGGGTTTATCTTAGTCATGCAAAAGCTCCAATTTTTGTTGTTTTATCTGTATGCTTTAAACATAAAGTACGTGCAGGTTTGTGAGGGCTGAAACTCAGACTCTTGCTTTCCTTCCACTAATTTCTGTGTGGTAATTAAGAGTGTTCTGTGTTCCAGCTAAGCACAGGCAGCTGTGTGACAATGACCTCAGCCTGAAGAAAAATATTCCTGGACTTGCAGTGCTTCTATTTACACACATCTTGTAAAAAAGCCCCACAAATGAACCCTTAAAAATTCAAACTGTAAGGACATCTAGTGATCCTTCAGTTATGATAAGTACTACTTCCACTTGCAAAAAATAATCTTGGTCAGAAGGACAGATAATAAAAATCATCAGGAAGCAATGTCTAGACCTCTTGGAGAAATCACATTTGTGTCCTCTGCTGACCTTTGCAAATACATGTGTGCAAATTGACTGCATGTATTCTTTAAAATCAATAGTACTAACTGATAATACAGAAATGTGAGACTAATGGATGAAGAATTAAAATGCCAAACCAAAGGGTTAAAATTCATATTAATATGGACAGCTAAGGCCAAGTCATACTGCAGAACTGAGGGCAGCAGGTCACTTTGACAGCTTGTCCATACTTAATGGAAGTTTATTGACCCAACTGTGTGAAACCACAGTGAATATTGCATATCACTTTGTCACATGGAAAAGCCACATTTATGGATTTCTGTGTCATCAGCAGGAGTGAAAAATCTTTTTTCAATCCCTTCTTTTTCATTTTTTTTCAGATCAACATGGTCTCTTCATAAATTTCTACTGCAAGCATATCAGTTATTTTCTAGTCTTAGACATCTGGAGTTTTTCTCATTTTAAAGAGGCCCAGATCATGAGAATCTCTCTGAGGGAATAAAATCAGCAAGGAGTTGAGTCTGGGCAATACAAAATGTAGCTCCAAGCACTGTCCAGGTAAACTTTCCATTGTCCTATTTCACACCACCAATATATGATTTGGCTGCATTTAGTGCCTGTGCACACAGTTTATATTTTTTTTAGTTTATAATTTTTTGTGCAATAACACCCTTGTGCTTGGTGATACACTAAACACTGATGGTGGTTCATTTCTGCTGGTGAATTTTCACTGTAAATTGCCAGCAGGAACAGGTGACATACAATGGTTTTATATAAATATTACAACCAGCTTCTAGAGTTAGTATGTGGTGATTGTAGATCCATATATTACATGAATGTAGCATAAGAAAAAAATGCTTTGGTATCAATAATTGTGAAAAACCAGACTGGGATGATTTGATTTTCTGTACAACTGGATCAAGATTAGTCTGTTTTACACATTATTACAGAATCAGTCTGAAGTATAGGAACTTGTATTTTAACTCTGCCAACTTATCTCCTGATTCACTGAAAATAGTTAAAAATCTGTAATTTCTGATGTGATTTTCTTTTAATATTTTCAGCTATTAGACCAGCCAAACTAAGAAAATTTCAATAGCTGTAAGGTCTTGTTAAATATCAAGAGAATGAGCGAAGATACTTAAATGTAACATTTAAATTTTATAGCCCACAGATTTAATATAAATCATTTCGAAACATCTATTTTGAGTAACCTAATAATTTTTTGATATAGTATCATTCCAAAAGACAATGTAATGTTTCCACTTTTCCCTGTTCAAAATTGGATTACATTCCTGAAAATAACGTCAAATGAAAACACTTATTTTTTGGTAAAGAACTTTTCCACTGAATCCTTTTTCCTCTCTTTATTTGCAAATATTTATAAAATGTCCTAAAATCCCACGTTTGGTCAGCAAAGGCTACACATGTATGGAACAGAAGCAGTTTTTAATTTGGGGAATTAGCCTCAGTGGGACAAGGCTCTGCTCACTTTGACAGCTGCAAATACTGGCACACACTGAGGTAAACATGTTTAAATTACATAATTTCCAGACCACTGATTTTTTTGCAACTAACTCCAGGGCAGTTCCCTTGAAAGAAAAACTCAAGGACAGATTTGTGATGCAACATTTTTGTATCCATTAAAAAATGCCAGAAACATTCTGCTCTGGCTCTGTATGAAGCATATTGTCCTAATATGTGATTCATGCAAGTTTTCTGCTCCCTCCAACTGGATTGAATGGCAGCAGGCACTACTAGCCTGGACTAACAATAGATGCATTTTCTTTGAATTTCACATGTTTGTTTGTAGCTTTTTTTTGTCTACCAGAAATTATCTTTTCTGGGTGGTTTATTTCTCTTTCATTTTGTGGCCTGACACTGAGAATAAAACCATGAGTCAATGCAGAAGCCATTAATCTGCTGCATTAACAAGCTCACAAAGTGGCAAAGAAGTTAAAGATTTTTATCAATGTAAACATAAAGTCAGACCCTGACATTTCCATGATTTACACATGTGTTCTGTTTGCCTCCTTCCCAGCTGTCTCCTCAAAATGGGTGAAGCAGCTGATGAACAAAGGAGGATTAATCTCAGTTTTCTTGGAAGGCATCTTCCTTTTGGGTAGTCCTACAGAAACAAGTCATGTTGACTGAAGAGGAAGCAATATCCTAATTGAGGGAAGGTGTTGGGCTGGTGAGGTATTTGCAAGGAATGCTTCTCAGCTAATTGTTTAGAATAGTCAATGTAGAAGAAATGTTGGCGCTCGGTGAGGTGGAAAATAGGATAGGAAAGGACAAAAGGATTTTTCAATCCAAAATTTAGGCAGTACAGAAAGACACATTCTGGGGTTGATAGCTGTCATTATTATTTCTATTGTACAATAAATTTCTAAAAAAAAAATAAAAATGAAATCTAGCACAGAAGCCTCTACCAACACCCCTATGACCCTGCCCCAGACGGTGTTCACAGATGAAATGGGAATTGTGGATAAGTCTGTCTTTGATTACTTGTGATATCTTGAAGCTTAAGTGATAGCTCTGCATGTAAAAGAATTATATTGATGTGGAACTAAGACGTCAGATTAAAGGGAGGAGAAACACATTAGGTTTCCTTAGGTGGTTAAATCTACTTCCTAGTTCAAGCATGGAAACCCAAGCAATTTTGGAGTTTATTTCACCTGCAGCACTTCCAGAACGTGGCATGGTAATTTACTCTGCTTCCTCAATATCAGTTTGCCATGGAATGCCACATGAACTCTCTCTTTTAAAAGCATGGATCAGTTGCAGTCTCCTGATTGCAAAGAGGAGTGACTCAGAGGCTGGTGCTGGGCTCACCAGTGAATATCCAGAAATGAGAAGGGATGTGGACCTTTCCCTCCTGTGCTAGGGCACTGAACAATCTTCTCATGAAAGGGACATTTCAGGAGGCAGCAAAGCAGGAGTATTTTAGGGGCAAGAAAATGAATCCAGGGCTCTGCTTGTCCTCCAGAATTTCATGTTTTGTGAGTAGATTCAGCATTAGCTCAAGCTGATACAAGGTTAAGAGGTTTTATAAGGCAATTAATTCTATAATGTGTAGAGAGGGCATTCTCTTGTGACTCATCAGTGCTTCCTTTAGTGCTTGGCTGCAGCACAAACACCCACAAGATAACAAAAAAGAATTGAAAGAATTGCACCTCTTGCCCTCTAAGAAATTCTCCTCACCTGCCAGGAGATAATATTTGCTTAAGAGGGTGAATACCTTAATGTACTTACACTGAGTGATCCAACATTATGGAACTCCTTTCAGCAAAGAACCTTTACTCTCACACCTCTAGTGTTTCACCAAATATTATCTTATTTAAAGAAAGATTTAGCAAAAAATTCACGACTCACTTCTCAGGGCCACAGAAGAAATGGGCAATAATGGGAAAATATTGGAGCCCTGAATGAAATGAAACACAAATTCCAGTACTTGTTTTTTTTTTCTATCATCTCTGTTACTGCTGAAGATGAAAACACCAATGGCAATAGTTAGACAAAAGCTGCCCTTGTGGAGGCTTATGTTGTCTAATGTTTTTTGCCAAGAGGACATTTCCAGGCCCATTTGCAGATTGTAGAGCCTGTCAAAACAGTCTGAATAATTCCCCAAAGTCTCATCATTTCCCTGTAAGTGTCATGACAGCTTTGATAGATGCCTTCATTTCCATATAATAGCCAAAAAGGCAAGAACACTTTTTGTTTCTTCTCAATAAGAATAAGATTTTCAAACGTCTTTGGTGTTCTGAAACTGCTCCAATTAAATTCAATATGTTTTCTGACTAGCTTAAAATGGAAAAAGAAGTTAGAGCCATGTAGAGCACTTCAGAAAATCCTACACTCCTTTTTCATGTATTATTCAATCCCTTTATGTGCTTATGCAAGCTCAAAGGGTGCAATACAAAATGCTCATATCCACACCCTTGTCAAAGAGTACTTAACAGCTAACAACCCTCTGCCAAAAAAATCTGGACTGTGGCTTAATTTAAGAACCATTCAATTTTGTCATATTTCCTTATGGTAGTTTTTAACAAAAGTGAGTCACTGCTGACAAACACCCCTTTAACAATGGTATATTAATTGAATTAAGATGGAGAATAAAGGAGGCATTACAGGCAGTTAAGTGTGAGAAAGCATGTTCTACACTGAATAATTAATTTTCATTCCAAGATAAAAATGTTGCCCATTGATTTACAACTCCTTCTGGCTATAAAGCCTTTTGGTGGAAACCTGATTCTTAATTATTGTCACAGGAATGCTAAGCTTGTCAAAAAGCTATTTCCATCATGATGATCAGCCTTAACTGCTCGGAGCAATTTTTGTGCCATACTTAACAGCTGCTTCATCATTTGTTATCTTTTCAATTAAGCACTCTACTCCTGCACAGCTCCTAATCTGCACAGAAGAAAGAAGCACATGCAAACACACACGTGCTTGCATATAAGTACATGCTCTCCTCAGCACAAACCCTCTCAACAACAGTCTGTCTCTGCTTTTCTTTATTAAGCAAAGAGTTCAAACGTTTCTGTGAAATGCTGGTGGGATATTTGGACTGTGGCATGTGCAGATACTCCCAAAATAACACAGAAGGCTTCAAAGCATCACATCAGCATTTTCAGTTTACATAGTTGTAAAAAAATACAGTTCCACTATATTTTTTTGTCTGCTAAATTTACTCCTTTCAGTGACAGAACTGAAAATGGACAGATTACTCCATTAAAAAAGTAAACAGAAACATGCCTTTCCCTAAAAACACCATAGTCATGCATTTATTATAATGAAAGGAGACGTTAATAAATTAATGTCCCTTCCTTGATACAGATTTTATATTCCTTACATAGCTATTTTATTAGGAGGTTTTTAAAGATTGAATGTTTTTAACCTGGATGAGTTTAGCAGAAGGTAAAGAGGGAGGGATGTCAGGCAATTCTTCCTCCCACAAAAAGAGAAGGGAAAGCAAATGAGGAAATTGGTCCTCTTCATCCAATGACCCTAATTGCCAGTATGACAGTATCTCCTGTAAGTATTTTAGTTCTGCACATGGAAATGCACACAAGAAAATTTGCTGGTTCATTGGTTTACGATGTAAATCAATTCAAACTTAATTTGAGATACTTCATTTAGGTTCCTTGTTTGAACCAGTGATCTGTGGCAAATCTTGTTTGTGCAAAAGCAGAAACAGAAGTTAATAGATATAGAGTGCCAAATTATGTTTTTACCTGCAGGTTTGACTAGTAAACAAGAATGTTTGTAGAAAGTTATCTTGACATGGTATGTAAATATTATTTGCTGTCAAGTGAAAACATGAATGTGTCTTTGTAAATTTGCTAAAGTATGAGCTGGGTGCATTTGTGAAATAACTGCAATCCAAATGCAATTTGGAAGCTTTTCAGGGGTTATTTATTTATTACAAACAGAAAATGGCATTTTATGATAAGATAATATAAACAACTGTTTTTCATTAGAAACCTGATCTATCAATGAAGCACATGCTTGGCTCCATTGCTGGAACTATTCAGTTATGTGCTGGTTTGGAATTTAATTTTATTTTATGAAGGACTTTATATTGTACACATACCTTTTAAGGTTAAAATACAATCATCAGGTTTATTTGGACAGGGCAAGAGAGAATGGAATAGGAAAATTCAAGTGCTTTTGCATTTATTATATATCTGAAGCTCCATCATTACTGTTACAATGATAATAAACTAACCACAAAAGCATTTGTATTGTATTTTTAGGTTTGTAGAGCTCCAGATGGAAAAATGATCCTTTTGAGCTAGGCACAGCTTAAAAACACAGAGCTTCACCAAAATCTGAACTCTACTTCTAACCATGTAGGCACCCTTGTTAATTTTAACATCATCAGCCTGTACACAGAAAGAAACATTTTCTCCAGCCCTTCTGATGGTTCACTGTACAGAGATACCAGCTGTGCCTAGAAGCTCTGAGCTTCTCCACTACAAATTCAAATCAGACATATCTAAAGAATTTTCCTTTGGCTTAGTTAACCTAAATAAATAATCAGGAACCACTCTGACTCTGGGACAAGCTAACCAGGTTCCTCTCCCAGGTTCTGTCTGGGCATATTCTCTGTTCTGCCCTGCCAGCTTGCTGCTCCTCAGACATGTTCCTCCACTGGCTAAACGGAAGAGCTTTCCTCGTTCTTTAGGATCATTGACAAGAGGACTGTGCTCTGGGTACTCTGGTCAGAAGAAACTTTTTCCATGGTGACTCCTTTTTCAATTATTTTATATTTATCTCCAGCTTTGAAAGTGATTTCTATGCTCACCTGTAGTCCTGACACAAAATTTCACTCTGTTTTTGATTCTTTCAGGATTGGTTCCAAGATGTATCTTTACATTTCTTTAAAGAGTTTAGTGTTATTATCCTGCAAAAGATAGCAGGTTGCATGTAAATTTTTTACAGAAATGGGATATGGGGATAAAAATATTCTGATTGATTTTTTAAAAGATGAGTCTGTTCATAATTGGGCCACAGAAGACTCAATCATATAAAGTATTTGTATGTGTGACATGGGCTGCTGTAAGCAATTAAAAAAAAAAAAAAAAAAAAGGAAAAGAAAAGGTTTTGTTTAGAGGGCTCATCTGACTTAAAGTGTTTCTGTCATCCTCTAAAATGCTGAACCTGAGGCTCATGTGCTGAGTCCAGCTGAGGGTCTGGCCCATCCTCTGGCATTTGTGGGATCTGTAGGAAGAACAGTGAGGGAGAATCTCCAGTCCTTGAGTGCCTCTGGTCAGACACTGCTCTCAGCTACTCTGCCTGTAACAGACTGAAATACATGGATTTATTTGCCTGCCCCAGACAGGGACAGAGGCATCCAAGTGTTACAGCACACAGCAAAATGCACACTCTTAGTGTGTAACCACATGGGTGTATTCTCTGCTTTTCTCCACCACACACAGAAAAGTATTTTTCACTTCATATGAGAGTAAAATATAAAATAAAATTCTAGAACATCAATAGTTTCTACCCAATGTCATACAAAAAAAAGCTCAAAATAAATTCTTTCTCGAGTAATGTCTCTATCCATATTATTTTACAATCTCTGAAAAATGAGATTAAGAGCACAAAAAATATTAAAAAATCAAGGCATTCAAAAATGAAGTCCTGCAGTGTCAGAACAACAGGTATGCTAAAATAATCTGTATCTGTGGAATGCTCATGTAAAGTGATTTACCTTGAGATATTTGGCATGGAAATATAGATAAAAGATATTGCCTAGTACATTACTTTCTGTGCATATATGCACATCTGCACTTGGGGCCAGTTGTATGGGCAGAGATAAAGGGTAAATAGGTGTGACCTCTCTTTATTTGGATTCATAATAAGATACCAAACAAAAAGGTCAAGAGGATAGGGCTCTTCAGAAAATATATCTCAGATTCATCCCAAATAGGAAGAAGGTAGGAAGAAAGGATTTCAACTGTGAAGGTGCCTGCCAGGAGAATAATGTGTCAGGATGCATTAAACACCTGCCAGGTTCTTGGAAAGCATTTTGTCAATATTTTGATAAGGCAACCAGAGATACATGGGGAACAGAGAAAAGGCTAATGAGAAGGGAGAAACTTTGAAATGACAAAGATAGCAAGCTGTAGTAAAGGAACCAGGAAAATCAGAAAAGTTGTTTCAGGAGAGAAATGTCAATGTCATAAAATTGGAAGCCTGGCTTAAAGGAAAAAAAAATCTGAGAAACATTTTTGAAAAGACAAATGCAAATCAGCTCCTAGTAGAGGAAAAGTAGTGAACTGAGTGAGAGGATGGGTGCATTAACATGCTGCTTATGAGATAAAAGTTGTAGGCATTTTGGAGAAATGTCCCTAAGGAAAACATCTCAGCTGTGAAGGGAATAAGAAAACTGAAAGTATTTCTGAGACTTTTAAAGGTAGAATGCAGTGTTCGTTGCCTAGACTCTAATCCTGGAAAATAAATGATTGAAATAAAATCTTAGATTATATAATAGGAATTTTTTTGGCTGAAGGTTATGGCTTTTCCTCATAGAGCTTCTTCTCTTGACTGACCCAAGCTGACATTGCCCTTGACATCAAAGACTGTTGCATACTGCATCACTTTCAGATCTGTCCCCAGGCCTCCCTCTTTATCTGATTTTCTCTAATACAAATACAGAACCACTCATTTCTTCCCCAGAATGAGTTCCTATTTTGCTTAGAGCAGAAAAGTCCCAGCTGGAAAGGTATTTTATAAATCTAGGAAAGGCTGGAAATCCTTGTCAAGAGCCATCCTGCTGTGTCACCTCCATGAAGGCAGCCTGGGCTGGAAAGGGCTGGCAGTACCATGGGAAAACAAGACAGACCTGCAGCACCCAAGCGAGTTTTGTCACTGAGTAGCATTACCAGGCACCACCACCTAGTTATTCCTCTATTTCTGCTGGAGATATGAGGCAGCATTTTTCTAAGTTTTCATCAAACTGAACAATAAAGTGAGCATGTTTTTTCCTTGAGGACAGAATGAGGAGGCAGCTGAAGCACTCATAAAAGGCTTGGTTCTCTATTTAATATGCTCCTGGAAGGTGCTTGTATACTGCAGCAAAGAAAGTGGAATTGCTCTTTCTTAGGACTGTATCACATCCTTACTTATTAATTCTTATTTTGACTTTTTATCAGAGTTCAGTTTATTTCTTTTTTTTTCTCAGAATCTGTTGTCTCTCCTTTTCTGTTCTAATTTTTAAGATCTTCATGCAGCTGAGCTTTCATTAGAGAGCCTTTTCTTGATGTAATGTAACCTGAGAGCTCAGCCACCACGTTCAGTGTAAGGAATTTTTTGCAGCAAAGGTGCCAAACCATTGCTTTTTTTGGACTTCTCTCTTTCTTTTCTTTATTTAATTGCAGGGTGAAGGACCAAACTTGCAGAAATGGATGTAAAGACTCCCCATTGTACATGGCTTGATTTTGTGTCTGTCTCTGCACTAGAGAGTGTGTCATCTGCTAATACAAAGGGTGATTTTGCCTCAGTAAAAGGAATGTAATTTCTGGGGTCTCCACTCAATTTACTGCTGTCTTTTGGCTCCCATCCAGGGAAGCATTAAGGGATATGCTTAATTGTAATCATGTGAACAAATGAGAAGTCCTATTGATTTGCTTATAGTTTGAGTTGTGCCTAAGAGCTGTCTTTGGGCTGTGCTTCAATTCTACTTTTAAAAGGGACAGCTTCTCCTTTCTGCCAGGTATTAGACACAAAAGGGAAAATCCTCAGAACAAAGCAAACATTTGCTGGCCAGGACAGCTTTGGAGAGAGGTGATGGGTGCTGAATTGTTCTGGCAGAAAGAACTACAGAGAAAGAAAGGAGAAAATGATGCAAAAATACAATGAAGAGCAACAGGAAGTTAGGGAGGTCAGTGAGGAGGGAGATGGAGCCATGAGCAGTCCCCTGCTGCCTGGCTCTGCACAAATACTGCTTCAGGCCTCATTGCAGGGAAATTACACAGCAGTGATCATGGATGGCCTGGAAGCTCCTCTGAGCAAGAGCAATAGAGAGGCATTGGCATCCTTTGGAAATCAGCAGCTGCTTTTAATGCTCACCTTATCTGCGAGCTGCCATGAGGCTGCCTTGAGTACCACATGTTGGAAGAATTACTTGTTTTCATTATTACATTAAAAAAACCCTGATAATTTGGGAAGGTTGGGATAAAAGGCCTACAACAATTGTGATTTCATGATTTGAACATATTTGAACATATTTTGAGGTTCTACAGGGGGTCTCCTGTAGCAGAAAGAGGCAAACCAAGCCTCTAAACAGACAGTGATGAACCATCCATACCACAGGGTCCCATGGAGTTCTGCTCAGCTGCAGGGGATACCACCCACTTTGGGAGGCTAAATCCAGAGCATCCAAACCAAGAGTGAATACTCATAACCACTGTGTTCTGATTTGGATTGTCCCTCACAAAGCTGAATTAGCTAAGGGTTGGCTGTACAAAGTTATTAAGAACCACACAGAACAAGCTTTTCTGTAGGATTGCATTGAGCCTTTAGATAATTGAAACTGCTGGAGTGTTAAGCTGAAAATCAAGATTCTAGGCATGTTAAAACAGAATAAATACAGAATTAGAAGCAAAACAAGTAATTTGCAAACCTCACAGGAGATTTCCTCTCCATGTATCACTTCTGCTTCATTTTACAACTCAAACCCAGTTACTCCAACTTTTCAAAAGACAGTGATATCTTGTAATCTTCCAAGGCTTTTCCCCTACCCAAAAACAAATTATGTAGGGAATCTTGATCATTACTGGGTGTTTAGTAGCATTTAGTCCCAGGGAAAACAGTGAAAATGCTGATGTAAAATGTGATCAATTAAAGGATAAAAGAAAGAAGCATATTCAAACTTAGTCTACACTTTTGTGGAAATAAGTCCTGCAAGATTTATCATTTTGTCACATATATATATGTGGGATCAGCAACTGTTAAGATGTGTATAATTTCATTTTAAAGGTATTTTATGGTCTGATCAAAGACCAATACTCTACAGAAATTATGAAACATGAACTAAAAGTTATGTGAAATAATAGGGAATAAAAAAGAAGTCAGTTGAAAAGGAAAAACAAGAAGACCAAGTGTCTAAAGCTGGAAGAAACTTTGACATGGTCTGACAATTTTTTCAGAGTAAATATAGACATGGAATGATTGTTGAAAAGTTCTGTGGGTCATGAAAGAATTGAAAAAATGGAAGATAAATTAATTAGAAAAATGTAGCTTGGTAATTTGGCCTGAACTATTTGGCAAAATGTTTCATACAAAAAAACCATTTAAATAAAGTGAACAGAACTGGAATGCAAAAGAAAGAACAGGAGTCTGTGTCCTAGAAAGACACAACTATTGAGATTAGAGGGAAAAGTTAGTCTGAGTAAAGAAGTAAGATCCAAAAGTCATGAGTTGTTTGATTACAGTGTGAATAATTCTAGTGAAATACCACATCTTGCTCCAGGATCTTCCCTTTAAATAAGATATTGAAAAAATTTGTGTATAATTCTTATTTAAAAATTGAACATGAAAATTATTCTAGAGCTGAAAAGATTATGTTACAATGAAAAGCTTTCAAGATATTGTCAAAATTAAAATTAGGAGTGAACTGTCTGCAATTTCCAAGAAATGAAAATTATGTTGTTTGTTAAGAGGATTTCTTATTTGGTAAGAAATATCAGAAGTAGAGAAATCTGAAGAAATAAGTGATAGAAGTGGTGGTGTTTTTTTTTGTTTGTTTGTTTGTTTGTTTGGTTTTTTTTTAACACTAAAGGAAAACAAACCATGTTGTAAATTGTTCATGGAAAGCAATGACTGTAGTAAAAGGATGGAATCCACAGCTCTGGATATTCAAGTGGAGATCCATTTGAAAATTCTCTGTTCTTTATTCAAATGCAAATAATTGGGTAACTAATTCCAAATTAGGTAACTAAATGCAAACAATTGCAGTGTTTGGTCAGACATTGTCCAAAATTTGTCCTTTTATTGGCTTTGACTTCTGCTCTCAGTCCTAGTCACTTGAATGTGACCATAGATGTGCACTTAAGTTTAAAAAGGTTGTACCTGTAGAAGGTAATTTAGAAAAGTACTATTTTCCATTTTTAGTGAAATTGAAAGCACTTTGGAAACACTTTTGAAATATCCTGTTTCATTGTTCTTAACATCAACTTTCCAGCTCTTCTATTAGTTGATATTGATAATGTTATTGACATTTATTCTTTTTCATTTACAGTTGGGGATTTCAGGCTTTGCACCCAGATTCTTCTGGGTAATATTGCTTTAAGAAGAAATACTTTCTCTAACAGTGACTTCCTTTCAACAGTGTATAACCTCTTAAGAGACAGACCCCTCTTAAATTAGAGCATCTGATCTGCAGGGTGAAGTTCCTGCTGTCTGTGGAAGATATGGCAAGCAATCAGTGCCTCTATACTGGCCTGGAGATGCAGCTAATACAATCATTTGCCTTTCTTTGGGCTTTTAAATGATATCTTAATGTTAGCACAGGCACCACAAACACAACCTCTGGCTGGTGAATACTAGCTGAGTTTTAAAAACCAGATATTTTTCTTTCTGAAGAGCTATTGAAGTCTGTTTGCCCAGCTGAAGATCTTGCTTCTTTTATCAGAAGGATAAATCTTGTGTCAGTGTAATGGACTGTGTCAAATATGGTCTGGCACACACTAAGTAAGGAATAATACTCCCCAGGGTTTGCCTCCAGCACCTGAGAAATAGGATATATTGTAGGAAGCATACCCTGTAGTACAGGATTTTAATCACACACACAATTTTTTTTCTTTTTTCTGGATGAAAATAAAGATGAATCAAATGGTTCAGTATTTTTAAAATCCTTTTTTTGATTTATCCTTTGGGATAAATGAAGACATCTTTCATCCTTTTCATGACAGAGGTGTGTTTGGTTAAAACTCAGCTTAACTTCACTTAAATCAGTGAGACTACTGATTTTCATCAATGATAACCTCAATTGTCTTTTTCTTTGATTGAATTTGGTTTCACATAGGAAAGGAGACAAACTGGTAACAGAAAAAAGGTTAAGAGGCTCATGAGACATTGGAACAGGCTGTCCAGAGAAGAAGCTGTGGATAATGCAAGCCTGGAAGCCTTCAAGGTCAGTTTGGGTGGGGCTATGAACAACCTGGTCTAGTGGAAGGTGTCCTTGCCCATGGCATGGGGGTTAGAACTGGATTATATTTAAGGTCCCTTCCAACCCCCAAAATTCTAGGATTCTATGAAAAGTGTATTTATCAACAGAACTATTCACTTAGAATTTTTAATTTCTATGCTGTTTACCATTTTAAATCAAAATTTTAAAGTGTAATTCAACCGCTGGTGGCTGTGAATATATATTTAGGGCATAAAGCTTTAACTTTAGCTTTAAGACTTCAATGGGCACTGAAGGCTCATGAGTTTTGGCCACTTACTCATCCAGGCTTCACTACAAACTTTCACTGCAGAAAAATAATTTTATGCCTAATTAGGAAATGATAAGCTGGTTGAAATAACTTATCTCACCTGCAGAATACAGGTGAAGGAATACCAGTGTAAAGTTTCAATACCACATGTTGCTAAAGAACCTTTTTTTCTGATACCTTCAGCTACTGATTTTGATTGTAACCTTCCTCATAAAATATAAAAATCCTTTATTTCCTATTATGCCTAGAAATGAAAAAAGTCTTTTCTTCCTGTTTCACAGCTTGTAGCCATTTAAAGTAAATCAGCCAATAACTACTGTACCTTGACTGATGTTAATTTACATAGGGAGGGTGTACCTGGTTACAGGTATTAGTACAAATGAGCATCATTCTGCATGTGATTTCCTTGGAGATGCCTTTGGTGAGGCTGGGAATTGCAGGTTTGGGCATGAAGTGGGATTTCCTCTCTGAGATACTGGTTTGCTTGCTGTAAAACCTTTTAAAAAAGCTAAATACTAAGTAAGCACAGCCACTGGGCCACAAGCAACCCTAATTTTCTACCTGTTGATACGGTCATACCTGCTCCTATGAACCTGAAGTTCTCCACAGTTGGTGGTCATGGCCCTCACTGAAAAAATGTAGGTGTGGTGTCCACTTGGAGAAAAGTTGTTTCCTCTGTGCACAGCAGAACAGATGTGGCCACCCAGAGGGAGAACCAAAAAAGCCCTCAGGGTCCAGTTCTCAGGCTGCAGGGAATGCCAGAGCCCGATGCAAATGCTCAGATGGCACCAGGGAGAGCAGCTCTGTGGGGTGTGAGCAGGGCAGGGACCTGCCCAGCATGAGGATGGGGCTGGGGGATGAAGGAGAAAGGCTAAGGAGTATTAGGGACTCTCACCAGCAGGCAGCAGAAGTGGGACCTTAGAAATGGAAGGGGAATGGGAGGGGAGTGGAAAGGGATTCTGTTTGGGGTGGCAGGAGAATCCACTCCCAACCCTACCTCTCCAGGTGCCCTTATGCAGTAGGCATGAGGCCCTGGAATGCAAGGCCAAAGGAAATGAGGAAAAGGGAAATAAGAATGATGGATGGAGGTTCTTTTGGGATGGAGGTGTTGTCTCGGCCAGTGCAGCCTATCCACTGCAACATGACTTCCTCAAGTAAAAAAAACATCCATTAGGTGCACAGCCAGCACAGGAAGAGCCAGTACTGGAGATAATAAGGCCCTTTCCATCTAAGTTTTACCTTGGATGGTGTTACAGACTTTCCACACCAATTTAAAAAAATGCTCCCCCAAATGACATCATAAAGAATTCAAAATGAGCTTTATGTATCATTTGCATTCAGGAAAATCTTTAGTGAAAATTGCCTACAGCTTTCTCTTTGAGCAGCACACTGACATGATCCAAAAGGAGTGTCTTAATTATGGTAATTACAGGATTTAAAATTCATTAAATAAAATATTGAGGCTATTCAAACTCAGATTTTTGAAGGATTATAGTGTTTGACAACACTATGAAAGGTTTAAGTGCGTAGTTTAACTGCCAGAATTGGTTTGTGTTTAGCCCTTATTACTCAGCACGAAAAACATGTTTTAAGTGGAATCTGCAGCCCACTTTCAACTGTCAGTCTAAATATGTCTATTCACAAGCTGAGAAATTAGCACAGCGCACGATGCTCTGGTGACACCCATCAAGCAAGAGCAACTCATCATTTCACTCCATCTCACATCTAAGTCATGAATTTCTACATTTGTCTAAAAAAAACTTGGAAAAAAAAAAAAAAGTCTGGTTTAAAAGGTTGGCAGGGGCTTAAAATGGCTAAAGTATGTCTGAAGTAAAATAAAGCTCCAGCTTTCAGAGTCTGCCTTTGTGGACATTGATTGTGTTATGGTGGAGGAGGGCTGGTAGGAGGAAGGGATGACATTTCCTCTCCTATACCCTCATAGCCTCTAACCAGTACAATGGCACTGTATTTGTACAGTTCCTGGTGTTAGGCAAAACTGGGAAAAAAGCAGATAAGCAAAAATTGCTCTGCGGAATTAATTTTTCAGAACTGCCTCTTGTTCATGGAGGAAAAATCCCTCTGAGGTGGGTCTCATGCTCCCAGAGGGTCAGCCCAGGACTGAGGATTGGTTCATCCTTAGTGCCACAGTATAGGACTTCATTGCTCATGTCAATGCTCTGCTTTCCTGGCTCTCCTGTACAGCACAGCAGCTCTGTCAATGCCTTGTACCAATTACAGGCTTCTGCTTTTAATGTTTCAGCATCTTCCCTCCACTCAGCGCTCCTCATTCTTGCCTTGGCTCTAACTTGCTGTAAAATAGCCATGGTCACCTTGCCAAGGGAAAGTGTGACTCTGCTGGCACTGGTATTCCCTGCCTAAGGAGCTTTCCAGTTATTCCTGCTGCTCTGTGCCATGTTTCAATGAAGGGTGCCCATGTACATCTGAAAACCAGTGATTAAATCCATTGCTGTACATGAAACCACACTAGTATAAAACCAGTGCAGGTAAGACCAGAATCAGTATCCTAACTGCCAAAAGTACAAAATTAGAATTACATTTATAATAGATATCCTAATGGTGTGTTACATTCCCTTGTGGGAATGGTTTCTGCCCCCTCAGGGACCCCTAGAGCTTGTGCTATGTAGTTTGACCCTTCCCTCCCTTTCTGACCCCATTGGCTGTGTCCCAATTTGCCCCTCCCTGACAAGAGCTGAGATAAGACCCTGTTCCTCTGTGCACGCCCTCTTTCCCTCTGGACATCACCTGAAATAAACATCTTACTGCAGCTGAGGGTTAGAGACTCTTTTGAGTCCTTTTTCCTGTCTATGATATATTCCTCCAGAGCCTGAGAAGGCCTGAGCTAGCTTAGACCCTTGGAGGGGTTAAAAAGGAGGATTTATTATCAATGGTGTAGGAGGTTCTAGTTGTATGCAGTACTCATCTGTTACAACAGCCTCATAAGGAGTGAAGCTAGATCTGATTTATGGTCACTAAATTTTAGATCAGCCTATCTTTCTCAAGCAGAGCTCAAAAGGGAATTTTTA
This sequence comes from Cisticola juncidis, assembly GCA_013400215.1. Lineage (NCBI taxonomy): Eukaryota > Metazoa > Chordata > Aves > Passeriformes > Cisticolidae > Cisticola > Cisticola juncidis. The sequence goes on along the minus strand of VXBR01004196.1, from coordinate 1,632,750 downwards.
GTAACTACCTTCAGGTGACTTTGCAACAGAGCTAAGACAGCTCAGAATCAGAAGCATATCTTAAAATGTCCACCCACCAAAATGTCTTCATTTAAGGCTTGAGTCTTACAACCTTGGTCCTGGCCCTCCAGGAGCTGTAGATCTGAGCTCAGGACTGGAGGTTTTTGCGTGCTGCATGACTATAAAAAGTATCAGGTTTGAAATCTGCAGCAACACCTCTGCTGATGACAGTGACCCCATGGAAGCCACTCCTGGGAACCAAGCATTTGTAAACAGGGTATGGCATCTGCTGCACGGGTGTGGCACAGCTGTGTACACACAAACTGAGCATGCACAGAAAATGCAAGTTCTCACAAGAGCAGCGTGGCCTGTTGGCAGAGTCAAAGCAGCCATTGGGGAGAAAATAAGGAAGAGAAGGCATTCTTGAATGTTTTCACAGATTTTTAGCTAAGTATACTATCAACAATAAATAATTTCTTCTACAAAAATCCAAGAGAGCAATGAATTTCAGTAGGGATATGCAGTTCTTCAAAGTGAAAGCTGCGTTACCATTTTTGTAGGTTGATGAGCTTTCCTTAAATCATCTCTCAGGTATATAGTGCTGTGCTTATTTCTGTGGAAAGATGTTGCTGATTGGGCTATTATCTCAGCAATTTTCCAAAGGTGAGTCCACACAGGAAAGAAAACAGGAGTTCTGTCGTGGTCTCTGCCTGTAGTGCTCCCACAGGTGACATGAGAGCATGAGCTCACATCTGGAGCACTGTGTGCTTGGTCCCTCTGTGCCCACCCACTCTGGTGGTGGGGTTTGGGTTCCCATCCTGCTCCTGGGTGTTATTGTGTAGCAGACTCACTCCCACCCTGATCCAGGGGCTATCCAGCACAGAGGGGATGTGAGGGGTCAGGGAGTGTGGCAGTGGTGTGAGTTCAGCCTTGGAGATGCCACAAGAACCAGCAGGCACGGAAGGACTGGGAAATAATTTTCTCCAACCAGGAGAGGGCAGAAACCTCATTGTGCAGTAGTATGAAACCAAATATGCACTTCCTCAGGCAAAAGTCATCCCTGATTTCCTGAAAGAGTTAATCTTTACTGCATGTGTAGAAATGGAGGACCCTTTTTCTGGTAATCCTCATGGTCAATGGAACACTTTCCTGAAAGACTGGAACCAGAGATTCGTTCTCTGCTCTTCATTTTCACATCTATTCCGTGCCAGGTACCTTTTATAATCCATCTGCTTCTCACCAGATCAGTAATTTTGTTTTCTTTTCTGGCAGACAGGTCCTCAGAAGCTTTGCCAAAAATATCCTAAGTCCAAAGTTATTTTTAAAAGGTGCGAAAGTCAAGAAAAATCCAAGTGAATCCAAGGTAAGTAGTTTGTATTCCTTTCTACTTTCAAATTCTTTAAGAGCTAATAGTAGGGTAAAAATACTGAAAGCTAATGAGATTTTAGAGCAGACATTTTCCACTTGAAAAGAAATAGAGGAAAGAAACTTTGAAATTGCCTCAGTTCAGGAAAGATCTGAAGACCAAGCTTCATTCCAAAATATCAAGGACAGTTCTTCACTTTAATGGCATCTTAAGGAGAATAGAGTGTATGAGCTTTTGTAACTGGTTTTAAAACACTCATTTTGGTTTCAAGCTGCCATGCAGGACTCAAACCCAGCTGAATTGCTGCTAATGGGTGAACTGACAGTCTCCTCAGTTTGCAGTAGACAGATGTCAACACTGCAGCTGGAACTAATCATGAGTTGTCATCATGACTGGAAGGAAGTGAAAGTTTCCTTGAATGCAGATAGCTAGGACTGAACGGACATGAACACTAATTCATCCTCTCACACTTAATATCTCATTGCTTCCAGCAGAGGACAAAGGGGGCAGAAGTTCCATTCCACAGGACATTGGGCAATTTTGACATTTGTCTTCGTGCAGATTACAAACAGAACTTGAAAATGTCAACATTTTTGGTCTAAACAAAATAATTCTTTTAGTCTCAATTGAAATGGTTTATTTTGACAAATACTAAACATTCAGATTATTCACTCCTTCTCAGTTATGCAGGAAAGGCATTGGGATGCAGTATCATTCATATATTTCATCCCCACAATGAAAGACAGAACTCTTTCCTTCTAAGAATACTGAAAAATGAAATTTCTTCCCCTTGCTGCCTTCAAATAAACCTCTGCTGAGATTAATGCAACTCCAGGGGGTATTTTGACTTAACCAAGTAGAATTCTGTTATTAGAGAGAATGCCTCTATCAATATTTTCCAGACTGGAAATTGCCTTTGAGGGACTTCAGCAGTGCTCCATGGGCAGGTATATCAGGGTGTAATTTACAGCACCATTTAGGTTACTTTGAGACAAGCAGGTAGGTCACCACTTTGGTTCCCTCTTCAAATTCAAACACATTAAAGAATCCTTCTGAAAAATCATAGAGTTTGGAAACCACCCCCCCCAAAAATATTGTGATTTATATTGATTATTTTTACCTTTACTATGCTTGGAGTACTTTAGGTAAATGGTGCATGCTCTACCTGCTCACCTTATACAGGCATGAACTATGCTCCTGCTTTTCAGGCTTTTTTATTTTAAGGGTTCCTTTTTGAAGAAATGAAAGCTTTAGAAAACAATTAAAACTTTGTGCTCACACTGGAAAAGAAAGTAAATTTTATGAGTATTGAAAACACTGGACATACAAGTAACAAAGACTCTAAATCAAATTACAGTGAGATTAAATTTCAAATTCACTTGAACTAGCTTTAAGACCTGGTTAAGCAGTGTTAAGTAGACAGAGTAATTCTGGTCCTAGTAGCTATTTTGTGGTCACAAAATCAAACATGATCACATGATTTTCATGGAGTATCTATTAGGGTTCATATCCTGATGGCACATTTTAGCCATGGTGGTCTAAAGACACAAATATGAAAAGTTATTTAAGGAGAAATCAGATTTTCATTGGTCTATTTGCTATTGCTGGGAAAAGAGGGCTTATTGGAACTGAGGGAGGAAACAGCCACTCAGATGAAAATAAGAGCACATTTTAGATGTAAGGAATAATTTGTGGTGGTGATCATCACCAACATTAGATGACCCTTGGCATTAATGAATGTGATTCCTTGTTAGAAAGTATCCTTCAGAATAAAAACTTCATGAGGAATTTTTTCTTTTGTCTTCTGTGTGCCTCTTGTTCTGTGCTGTAGCTTGGAGAACTCTGCATAGAAATCAAAAATGAAAGTTTGATTTTATCAGAGGAAAGGGAGATTTGTGACATACTTTCCTCAGGATAAAATTCCATCTTATTTTAAAAATAGTTAAATTTTTTTCTGCGAAATTATTATATTTTTTTCCTGGAGATTTTAAAAACTACTATTACCTGCCCAAATTTCCCTTCAGACAACATTCATAGAAGTATGAATATTGTCTAGAGTCTTCAAATTTGCGTTCTCTTCTCTCAATGAAATACCTTTCAATACTGGCATTTCTACCCCTTTGCCAATACAGAGAGGGTCTACAGCCACATAAAAATATTGTGAACTTGCCAGGTAGATTGATTTTGTTTTTATTAGGGACACAGTACATCCTTATTTAAGTTCCTGGGAGTAACTGGTGTGGAAAAATACAATTCATTTTGGTAACAATATCACGTTTTGGCTTGAAATCTGCTCAGGGACTAGACATACAGTGCTTTCACAAGTCTGGACTTCTTTCAGTCTCACACCAATTCCTTGTATCTCTCTCAGTGACAAGGGAAAAGACAGAAATGTCAAAGTGCTCTCCATGAGTGGTTTTCTGTGAGTTCTGCAGCCTCAGTCTCTTCTCCCTCCATATGAAACAAGTTAAATATGAAATTTAAAAGCAAAAGGAAAAAGGAGCACTTACAAATGCCCTGTCAAGACTCAGCCTAGTTTTTCTCCTCTCTCTCATCTGCCTTGCCCACAATGATTCCTGAGGGGGAAAAAGCACTTAAAATACACTCTTGATTCTGACCCAAGTCCCCCTGCTTCCTTATTCACCTGATGATAAGACAAAAACCATTTAAATTGGCTCTGGGACAATTCACACATCTCCTTTCTCTCACCTACCTTTATGCTCCAGGAGGTAAAGGTGCCTGAAAAGAAAGGTTTTGTTGATACTGAGCTCAGTTTCCCTGTCTCTGCCCTGCTTGTGTTTTCAGCTCATTGGGTTTTTCAAGTCTCCTCCTCCCTGACAAAGTAAATCTCACAGCATATGATATCATGCTAAAGATCTTGAACTGAATGTTACCTTATGGCTCCCTTGCATTAACGATTGCTGCGTGGGGGAGATCTGGATTTTGCAATGACCCAGTAAAATAGCTGGCATGTCATTTTCTGTTTCCTCTTTACAGCAAAAATACATCAAGATATTAAAAATATTTACATTTGCTCTTTGCTGTGCGCTGAACCGTTGGGCAGGAGCAAATTCAGGTTTCTGGAACTATATTAAAGCCAAAATTTTATAAGCTCAGCTGTGGTGATGGTGAAAGGTGAGGCAGACAGCACAACACAGAGGCTGATCACAGGGCTCTGGGGCTTCCTTCAGTGCTGAGGCAAAGGCATCTGCTGCTGATGAAGTGCCTTCAGGTATTTTTCATCCCCTGCAGCTGCCAGTCCAACAGAGTCCAGGGCCCTGCAGGTCTGCATCCCATCTGCTGGCACTTGGCATGTCCCAGATACTCCTGGGGCATTTAGGGGTGGAAGAGGTTTGGGCAGCCTCAGTGAGCTCTCCTGTTTCCCTCTCTCTGTGGAGCATCAACTCTTTTTTGCAAAGGAGAGCTCAGATAAGTGTGGCTAAGAAGGAAGAAGAAATCTCAGTTTCTCCTGCTTACAGTTACATAAGAAATTAGGGAATAGCAAAATAATGAAATCTTTTCTTGTAAAATTGGATTGTCAGCCATAGAGGGGAGGATGAGGAAGAAAATATTTTACATCAGTTTTGTCCTTTTTATCACTTTTTATAGGCAAAACTCCTTTTGTACTTAAAAATCAGTTGCAGACAAATTCCAATCTAATAAAAAATAAAATCAATCTAATAAAATCTAACCAATAAGTAGAGGTACTCCACATCACATTCAAGGCCTGAAAATTCCTATTTTATCAGAGTTTTACTGAAGACAGTGCTGCAGAACCAGGTGAACCAAAGACAGCATTGGCATGACAGCAACCTGCCTCATTGGAAGGAGACAGATCTGAAGGAAACTGTGGGAGAAACATCACAGAAGGGAGAGAGTAGGCACACAGAACAATGGTTTGGAATGAGGATTCAACAGCTGTGAGTCCTTTCTTTGGTATGTGCAGTGTGCCACTGTTATCAGCACAGGGCCAGGGTGGTTCCACAACCACCTGTCCTCCCTTATGGCCTCAGTTAAGGCACTAACATTGTTTGCTGGGTGAAGGGAAGGTGTTTATTCTCAGGGTAGAGAAGCTCTAACAGGAGAGCACAGGACAGCTTGCTACAGCCCCACAGTCACACACTCCTGTTTTGTACTGGTCCCCAGAGCAAATTTGGGACATTTGTCCAGGTAAAGGCACGTTCACTGCACAGCCACTGCATCCCAGTTTTCTGCTGCTGCAACAGGCAGAACAAAACAGCTCCCACTGGTTTTAGCAGAGCCATTTGGGATCCTAATGAGTACATCTAACACAGCAGCCCTGGCTCTGTACCAGCAACGTGAATGTTAAAAATTATGCATATGTGAAGGAGGACAGTTTGTCATATATTTCTGGAAAGTAGATTAAAAAACTTGGCTTTAATAATGGGCATGTTGACAGCAACTGGGCTTTGATGGCCAAGTCCCTCGGATATCAACCACTCCAGCATCAGAACTATTTTGACGTCAAAACAAAACAGGCTATTTACTTTTTGAAGTTAAATTAAATCCAGAGAGTATAATGCTGTTACAGAGCTGGAGTCCTAGGCCATTTCACCCAAATGAGCCAAGCAAGGTATAACTTATGAACAACTCCATAAAACGCAGGGGCCAGCTTCCATTCCAGCAATATCAGTTAAAAATGTGTGTCAGGCCAGGCTGGAGAGGAGCAGCACCAGTGAATTTACAGTGCATAATCCATTTCAAACTTACTCCCTTTTCACTCCCTATCGTTGCAAATGGGATGGTTGGCAAACAACTGATTCTTCTGGTGTTGGTACAGTAAAAGATGATTCTTTACAGTGAATTACATCATTTTAATAATGCTCATCCAAATTTGGGTGGGGAGACTTTCCTCTCCTATAGTGGGCTCAGAAGTTTCCTTGGGGATCGCCAAGTAATTCTGTGAAAAGAAAGGAAAAGAAAAGAAAGGAAGAGCCATGGCTAATGTCTTACTTCTTTTGTTTCCCTCCCCAGAACCATTTCCTCTTTTCCTCTACCTGATGAAGGTACCCATGGTACCTGTCCCTTCGCTTTTTGCCTGTTCTCCATGCAGTTGCTCTCTCCACTTCTTCTGGGGAGTATTGTTGCTTGTATCCTCAAGTGCTGCCACTTTCCATGGCACATGGACCTCTGCTGGCTGTCAGATAGGGCCCTTGGAGGAGTTCTGCACCCCAGCTGGCTCCAGGAATGTGTCTTTTGTTCCATTGCTAGTCCACTTAGACAGAGAGAATCCCCTCAAACACCTCCTGGGATCAACTTCTCTTCCTTCCTATGGGCAGAAATTTCTCAGCTGAACCTGTTCCCTCTTGAGATGGGAAAAAAGGCTTCCTCAGAGGGCTCTGAGGCCCCATCTTGTACCAGCTCCACTGGGAAACAGAGCTCTTTTTCCTTGGTGAAGATGGAGGAAGAGCATCACCCTGCCAGTGAGGAAGGAATGACCTGGTGTCCCCATAACACCAGGCAGACACAGTCAGTGAGGGTTTATTATCCTGGATTTGACTGCCCAGATTGTGTCTGAGAAGCTGTTTCTAATACAGATCATTTGGGAACTGATATATGCTAAATACCTATCAACTTAGAAAATAGAAGAGGCTGGCTATGGTTATGGCCTCAGAGAACTAAATTTAGGAGAAATCATAATCTTTATGCCCTTCAGAAAGATTAAATAAACAATTTTACAATTGCTGTAAATGAATTTTTGGGGCTTTTCTTTTAGCTCTACTGAGTCAATTCCCAGTGTTAGGTTCCTTTACATAGAGCATGCTTGTGTAAGCCAATAACAAAAAGTACAGGGGAAAAGTAGTTAAATTAACAGGAGGATCAAACCCAGCCAGCATGCTCTGTGCCACCAAAGATTCACACTGCAACAGCTGCTGGAAAAGCCCTCTCCCATCTGCAGATTTCCTGGAGTTCCCTTCAGCAAAGTGCAGACCAGAACACAGTAATTTCTGCTTTTTTGGATCTCAAGTTTGGCAGGATCTTTGGGAGAAGCAGTATTCAGACAGACTGAGAAATTCTCACGTGAAGTTGTCCTAACTCAGAAGAGTTCATGACTTCAAGACCCCCTCCAGACCAAAATAGTGTCTCCATAGTAGTATTCAGTTTGGGACATTTTTACTTATAGAAGAGTTTGTTTCTTTTCTGCCAAAGTAATGGAATTCAGCCTAGAAACCAAAAATAATTTTATCTAGTCAGCCAAACGTACTTTAGAAGAGCCTCCTCAGAATTAAAAACACTGAAATAATTTTTCCTAAATAAGTGCTTTTGGAAAGAGACAAAAAGAGCAGGTGAGGGAAAATAAAGAAACTACCTTGACTTCTCTGAAGTGCTAATGCCCCATCCAGCACCAAGCAGGGTGAGTGCTGGCTTTATTTACTTCACACAGTGTCTGCATCACCGTGGTGGCCATCGTGGAGTGGCTGCACAGTGACAGGTAAATGACAGGTTGTATGTCTGGGATTTGGGACAAGTGTCACCAGGCTGAGGATGCAGAAGAGAACATCAGTGTCTCCACTTTGGGGTGGCTGCCAAAGGCCTCTTGCAGGGCTGCTGGTGCCCCATGTGCTCTGTGCAGAATGGGGATTCTCAGATTTGCCTCACATTTGTGCCCTGATATTGCCAGTCTTACCTGGGATTGCTAAATACTAATGATCCATGGAAATTTACAGCTGGGTAATAGAGTCCTGATTTTCTTAAACATGGACCTGGCTGCCTGAAAACACAGAAGATCTGGTGGATATAAAAGCTCTTGGCTGGTACCTGAAGCAAGAATAGGTCCTGAGGCTTTTTCATTCTCTCATCTACTCTGTAAAGGTTCCAGAGACCTTTATGTGTTGTATTTTTTAAACTTTCACAGGGTTTCAACTTAAGTAAGTCCAGACTCTTATTCTTGTGATAAATAAATGCTCATTCTCTCTGTAAACACAAGAGAAAACTACACATGCCAGTATTTTATAAACATGCCATGAAACGAGCAGAGAAGTTAAATTTCACAATATTCAGTTCCAATTGCAAAATAACAGAAGATGGTAGTTGAACAAAAATGCTATTGTTTCACTGGGAAGCAATTAGGCTGGTGATGGCAGGTCTCAAGTGAGAATACAGCTCCTCAGTGAGCTATGAGTACCTGCTATTTGCCAAAACTGCCATTGTAATAAGAACACTGTCATGATTGAAAACCCTAATTACCTAGGATTTGGAGGTTTGTGGGAACTGTTGTGCTTTTAAAGGGCTAACTGCACTATTAATACAGGTTTTAAATTGGAACTAGGCTGAAACATCCCACAAGTTTTTTATGATGTTGTACTACCATTGCTTAAGATGTGAACTGTTGGGTTTTTTAATCAAGTTTTGATCATAATGGAATAATTTTTCTGGCTGACGTGGACACACATTGCACTGTTTTCTTTATCTTCTCTTTCTCTTCCAAGGGCCATATGCTTTCACACTGAGAACAAATTTCTCCCTTTACATGGGACTGATCATGAATTAAAATGAAGTGTTGGAGAAAGAAAAAGAAATGTGGCTATGATTATACCATGTTTATGTCCACAGTGGACAGATGAAAGCAATAACACAAAGCTGTTATTTTAGTAATTATAAACCCAGAATTTATAATGATTTAAAGGCTAACTTAATAAGAAATATGAGGGCAACGTGCTCTGGAAAGGGTTTCAATGAAAAGGACTGAAAACTGAGATTGACACTCAGTTTGTTGGAATTTTTTGCAAGGAGTCTTTTATTTTGTGACATTCAGAAATGTCTAGAACTGTGGTTAATATGAATAGCTGTCACACTCCCAGCTCTGGCACTTGAACACTCAGCTTGTGATTTGAATTCAGCTCCCTGTGAAACCCTGGGTGAAGGAAATTGTGTTATTTACACTTAGGGAGGACGATTCATACGATTCAAGGGTGCTAAATGGTCCTGAATATAAAATAAATAATTTTTCAATCATCTGTTATAATGTAATGTTAAAACAGGCAGTTAGGCAGGCATAATAAAAACAGATCTGAAGAGGTGAATGGTATGTTTCAAAAAGTATCAAAAACTTTTAGCAGCTCTTTACCAGTTTTAGTATGAAGAAAAAAGTTAATCTATGTAAGTGAAGAAACATCTTTCCTTTTAAATGGCTTATAAAAAGATTTTTTTCCTTTATTTGGGAAGCTCTATAAGGGGTGAAAATGTAATTTTTTTGGAATTAGCTCCTTATTTCTTAACCTACCAACCATGTCAGAAAACTAGCATACAAATCCTTGTTTGAGAGTTGTCCTTGGGACCTCTACAGGTTGCTTGAAATTTAATAAATAAAATAAATAAAACAAGGCTGAACAGAGGAGATACAGAATGTGGAATGAGTGGGAAATGAGGGAAATTAGGGGAAGGTCTACCACAGAAATGATGGCAATGTGGACAGATTTGTGAAGGCCCATGGAGTGAGAAGGAGAGGAGGAGGAGGAGGAGGAGGAAGAGGAGGAAGCTGACACCCTTTGAATGGACTCAGACTCTCCTCTCTTGTCCTGGGACCTCAGTGGATTTATACTCCTGAAATTCCATTAGAAACAAAACTGGGCTTTTTGAACTAGAGGTTTGATAATCCCAGGCACCATTTTATCAGGCTCATAGTGAAGCCCTCACAGCAGAGATTTCTTATTCAAAACTGAATACCTTTTTAAAAATGAGGCACTGCTTTGTTGAGGAGTTCCTGGGTTCAGTGCTTTGTTCAGTTCATGGGATGCTGTATTTTGTGTTATGGAGAAGACTGGACTGGATTAACACAGACTTTCCTTGTGGCTTTTCCACTGCTGAATGTGAGAAAGGTCCCAGCTCCTGTGTCTGAAGTTCTCTGTTTGTATATTCACAGAATGAACTAGTGAAAACCACTTGCAATAAATAAAAATACAAACTGAAGTAAATCATGAGAATTCAAAATGAAATTATTCAAGGATTTTGACTTTTGTATCCCTTCACACTTTTACTGAGAGCTACTATATATCTTCTGATAAAATCAATTAACAATCATCTCCACCACCAGACAGCACTCTAAAAATATATAGCATTACCTACCTAGAAAGTACATAATCAGTCACTGCAAGAAAGTATACAATAAGTTTTCTCCTGTGGATTTATATCTGTGTAGCTTTCAAAGCACAGTTTGGTTCATATTAAGTTCTAAACTCACTGGACATTATAGGTGAAAGATCAAAACTCTACCTTAATAATTTACACTAAACCACTTCCTCAGCTCATCAGCTTTATCTCTTAATTATAGTAACTAATTGTTCATTAATAACACATTATAATCATATTATCTTTTTACAGTGTTGCTTAGTAGTTGAATAATTAAAAAGTTATACCCTTATTCAAGATTTAATTTATTAAATTTTAATTATATATATATATTTCTATTCTTGAATGCAGATAGGAATAATGTTTCCTTAGGCTGAAGGCTCTGAAGCAACTGATATTTTCCTGGGCTTCAGTAACCAAAAGAATCCCCTTTTCTGCCACAGGGAGAAATGTCTTTTCTGTGGCAGTTAGATGAGGTTAGACGGGGGAAATTTTGGGGGGAAATCACTGAACACACAGTTATGTACATTTGTGTACAAAAATGGATCTTTTGTGAACAGCACAGAGGAGAACACTGCGAGTTTTAGATCTGTTACCTGAAACCTTCACAGGTGAAGACTGTAAAAATTGGAAGTTTGTCTGGTTTTATGCTAGTCATCAGAAGGCATGGAGGAAAAACAGAACTACTGAGCAGAAGACTCACATTTCCTTCCTACAATATAAAGCTGTGAGGCATAGGAAGGATCATTTGTAAGTCAAATAATTTTTAAGATAGTGTGGACCTGAAAAGAAAACATAGTGATAGACTAGTTTAGAAATGTGTGTGAACAACCATATAGCACAACAGAGGTTTAAGGGAATGATACCAAATGAGGTAAAGAACAGTATAGGCCAATGATTTTAAACATGGAAAAGGGAACATTTATTTTCATACCAGAAAGCAGAAAAAAATGGCCATTACTTTGTAAAGGACAGTGCAGTGCTCTCCTGCATATTCCATTTTGCTCTCTCCCTGTGCTCTCCACTGCCAGCTTCTGCCACCGTGGCACTGTGAACCCACTGAGCTCTGTGGGGGGGACAATGGCAGAAGCACAGCTCTGGAACATCTTTATGCCTAGCAGAATAATGAAGAAAATACCAAAATCCCTGCTCAGAACTGGCTCAGGGTATAACAGAGTACAGTAGTTCAAACATGGGCCTCAAGTGCAGAAAAAAGATGTGTGTTGGGAGCACCTGGCACACCTTAGGAATGTCTCCAAGGGGCATTTTTGCAGCTGGGAGAGTTGGAAACATTTGCAGTGACTATCCAGAGGTCACTAGTCCTGAAATCCCACCCAGTAGCCACGGTGCTGAACCAATCCCCTTGGCTTCTGCTGAGCTGGGCTGGGGAATTTGTCACAAAGACACAAAGACACATACTGTGAATTGTAAGGAAGTCATGGAAGTAGCCATGATCAGGAAAAAAACTTTAATTTTAGACAATAGTGTTATTTCAATAAAGCCACANTTTTGTAATTTTACTTTTCTGTTAGCTAACAACTTCCATATACCAAATACTGCCATAGAAATGAAATTAAATGGAGCCATGACGAAAAAGAATGAGGGATTTCCTGAACTAAGCAGAAACAGGCTAAAATAATGCCAAATGTGTTTTCTTAGGAATTTTTCACTGTGTTATGCTGAGAATACTCTACAAGTAATGTCAAGTGAGCTATTTTCCTGGCAAGTAATATGCTGGACTGGAACCATGGATTTGATAATTGCTTGTACCTCTTGATGATGAAACATCTTAGCTTTCTTTGAAAAGAAATATGTCTTTTTGCTGTGTGGAGAGAAACAGAGGTTCCTGAACTTCAGTGTCTGGGCAGAAACCTTGGAGTATTAAGAACTTGTCTGAGAGCCTCTGTCACTCCTGATTGTCTCCCACTTCTGCCTGGGGGGAGAGTGGCAGCTGGGAGAGAGCAGGGAACAAACTGCTGGAAAATATCTTACAAGTGCCAGTGATGTAGAAAAGAAAGACGGGGGAGATGACTGATCAGTCTGGTCAAAAGGAGCCAAGAAGAGTTCTTACAAGGTGGTGTAACTGTGGCATTACACAAGTGACACCATGGCAGTCCCAGAAGGACTCTAGCCCTTCCCTTGCTGTTGGCACTTTGTTGTTTCATGTGGTGAAGTCTTGGAATGCGGTATTTGGGCAGTACTAAAGAAAAATGATAACAACAAATACCCTTATTTGCTTTAAAAATAAGAGTAAATCCCATTGTCATTGATTTTAGGATAAAGTGGTGGTAACTAGTCAAATTTGACCAACATGATAAAAGTGCTAACAGCATTTTGAGTGTTAACTGCCCTTGGAGAGAGCAGCAAAATATTCACAGTGTCTCTGTGCAATGACTGTGTACATTACATGTGGCCCAGCAATATGGTGAGGGTCTATTAACCAGTGCTTAACTAATGTTAAATAACAATGACATTCACAGGACTACATCATGAATTTATAATGATATGGGCTATTACAGAGAATACAAAATGAAACTGTAATGAAGGGACATATAACCCTTTATTCTAATTTTTTTACATGCATAAATATTTTTTCTGGAGATCAGCTTCTGCATGGCAGAACATTGTGCTGGCTGGCTGAATCTCTGTTAAAAGAACCCTTGAAAAACAGATGACAAGCAATTGTCCCCTGAGCAGTACACACATTTATGTTTGAGTTTCAGAAATAAGCTGAGGGATTTTCTTATTTTCTGCTTATAAATGACAGATGTATGCAGAACAGCCCAGGCAGCATGATGAGTTTACATAATGTCCTGGAAATGTAAGATATGATTGCTTCATGCAGGGAATTTGGTGGTTTCTATTTTAAAAGCTAAAACAACACCAGCCTGATGTAGGGTGCGATCTGCCTCTCACAAGAGTCATGTGTTCCCCTTCTATTCATGCAGGGAACTGCAGATTAGACCAGTTATACAGATGTGAAAAGCAAGATCCAAAGGGGCAGCTTTGGGATTTCAGTACTTGGAATTAGGTGTTCAGCTCTGGTTAGATGGTGATGCACAGAGGTCCCTCACTGGGCAGAACCTGGCCTGGGCCCTCCTCAGGAGCTGGGTGTGAGCAGAGCACTTCTGCTTCCTCTTGTGGCTCCCCCTGGCATCACACAGGAGAGCAGCCATGGATAGGAAGGGGAAGAGAAGAAGCTTAAATGAAATAATGGGAAATTTCACACCTCTGCTTCATTCAGGACCCAGTGACGCAGTAGTAAAGAAATAGGGAGGAATTTCAGAATCCAGATGCACACGTTCCACTCTGTTGTGAGGAGATCATGAGGTGGTATGAGAATACCTGAAATTTCTTGTGTATTCAATATTTATTATTAAGAATAAAAAGTCTCTCAGTAAGTTCAACTTCTCAGTTGCTTAAAAAAAGAAATGAAATCCCAAACCAAAATCCAGACAGTAGAGCCACAGTAAGTAGAGTGAACTGTCTTTTATTCCATATTTGTTTACAGCTAATCAAAAAGACAAAGGTAACAGAAATAGATAAACTTAAAGGCATAATAATTTGCCCAAATTACAGCTGTATGACATCTGACAGAAAGAGGGGAAAGCCCCTGAGAACAGGAGGAGCAAAATGCTCTCCAGGATAGAGTAAATGGAGATGAGAAAAGTATCAGTGCAACCAAACTTTAAATCTGCTGAAGGTGATACTTAGAAAGACAAAGGAAATCATTAAAATAAGAAACATATTTGATAACTAAAGAACAGATGTGGTCATCATCTTCAAAGACCATAAAATTCTAGGAAAAAAAAAAAGAAGAGGGAAGAATTTGAATTCAGAATTAATGTATAAAAGACGACAGGCATGTTATGTGGGATGGATGAAGGAAAGTTAGCAATGAATGGAGAGATGAAAATAAAAACAATATGAATATCTATAAATATTTCTTTTCCAGTTCATCCATCATGGCTGTCAGTGATCACCCTGCCTTGACAGGCAACAGATCAGGCTCTGCTACAGGAAGAAGAGTAGAAAATCGTTTATTAAAATGCTCTTCTTGCCACTGCTATAGCTACAGACCCATTTATGCTAACTCAGAAAATGTTATGTCTTCTAGACAAGAATGAAAATATACTCCTGTGATCCAGTTGATCCAATTACTAGGAACTTTCAGGTGATCAGCCCCCTAAGAATATAAGCTGGAGCAGACGATAAAAATGTCAGGTGATCTTTGAGTTAGGTACTATGAAACAAATACACAATACTCCTCATTTCCTCTTTGAAGTTTGCTCTCTGAGTACAGTCCTTGGAGGAAAACTCACTAAATGCAGACTTCAAGCAACAGGGACACAGAGTCACCAAGCAGATTTTCAGAGGTGAACATAGCAATTTCTTGTGTCAAAACAGTGAGGAAAAAAAAGGGCTCCTCGAGCCCTTGTTCACTGGACACCAGGTGCTGCTGCATTTCTTACAAAAGCCTCACTTTGGAAATGTGTACAACAAATGGGAGAGGAACACTGGGATCAAGGATCAGATGCAGGTGCATGGAGATCTGCAGGTGCCCAGAACTGCTGAGTTAAACCTCTGGTAAATGTCAGTCATTTACCTGACCAGCACAGGTAGGACAGTGTCCATTCATATCCTATTTGGTGATGTGTGGATTGTTCTACTAAATAGCCCTGACAGTGTAAGGACACTGCATTAAGCTGTTTTTCATTAACACACAGCACAATCACAAAATCCACTTTTTTTTTTTTTTTTTCTTTGCATCCCCTTAAAACAAAAGCCTCAACATGGATTGGTGGCTGCTTAGGTGAATAATGAAAGGCAGGAGTGGAAGGCTTGCAAAGTGCTATGACATTTCCTGGCCGCTTTATTAATTCCAAGTTAAGCACACGCTTAAGTGCTTCACAGAAGTGGGGTCAATGGCACTGACAATTTGCAACACTGAACCTTGTGGCAGTGATGCAGAAAGGTTGAGGCACAAGAATTTTTTCCCCCTTAAGCTGCATGCTGGCAGTGCTTTCCTCATGGCAGTCCTTCCTCTCTCAGTGTTTCTGCTTAGTGGTAAGGATCAGTGTTCTGGAGGACGTGTTGTTTTTTGGATTACTTGCAAAACAGAGGTCGTGACCATGTCTGGTCATTAAGAATCCCCAGGCGCTCTTTGCTAGCGGAGCGACAACTTTAGTACCCTGGCTGAAGACCAAGGAAGGATATAAATTCCACCTAGTCTACCTTAAATCCCCCTAGTATTTCTGTGAGACACTCCACTCCTGGCTTCTCAGCTCAGAAGGAGATTCAGAATTGCTGTTACAAAATGGCTACACCAGAACTGTCTCCTCTGTGGCTCCAGGCTCAGCAGAGCCTTCTGGGTTAACTGCCCTGCACAGCCAGCAGGCACTGCTGAATTAATTGATTATTTGGCTTATTACTAAATGTTCGTTTTCTTCACTCTTCACACTCTCTGGTGGATGTTGAGTAATTTCTCTTGTTTGTTTTCAAGGGTTTTGTTAAAATACACTCGAAAATATGCCACCAAGGAGAGAGGGAGGGAAGAGATCCTCCCCAGCTATAAGCTATTCTGACTGGTACCAATGTAGCATATAATTGAATGTTATTTCCATACAGTCCAGCCAAATGTAGCCATCTACAAGAAATAAGAGCATCTCTTAGGATTTTAGATTTTTCTTTAGTGTAAAAGAATTTATTTCTCATAGATCGTTTTCAAACTGGGAGCAATATTATTTCTAAATTATATTTTAATAGCTAGTTTGTTGTTTCTGTTTCTGAAGCCATCATAAAGCATCCATAAAGTGGTATTTCTCTTGCATTTTACATGACTCCAGGGCTTGCTGTTCTCGCCTGTCAGGTCTTTTCAAATCACTTAACGTTTACTGGAACAATTCTACACTGCAAGATTTGCTGCTCATCCAGCGTGGTGTTTGTATCACAGCTGCTACACCATTGCCATCTCAATAAAAGGAAGCGTTTCTCACCACTTCGCTAGTATACAGAAGCATGAAAATAATAATTTCCTTTGGAAAAAAAAAATCCACAAACCTCTCATCTGGAAACAATCAAGCAAAGAGTAATCTTGGTTTTATTTAGAAATGTTTGTGGTTGTTAAGGTAAACTTACAACCCGTAGTTAATTTAATAAAAATGTGACATAATTTTCCTAGGCTCTGATATTGTTGTAGGGTTGTTTTTTTTTCTTCAAGAGCAGATTAGAATATTCAGACATACTGAATAATGAAAGAGTTGAGTATTAAGGACATATAATGGAAAATTTTCAGTGTCATGCCTGGCAGGGCATTATCCAACTCTTTATATATAGTGAAAAAAATATTTATAGAATATTCTTTACTATCATTCAATCATAAAAGTAATTCTGGCTTATTGATATATCATTTATTTTATTTTTAATTGTTCATTTGCAGACACCAGAAGATGCAGAAACAAGACCAAAGGACAATGTTTCACTTGTGTCTTACAAGAACACACTTTAGGGCAGTCACATTTTCTGACTTTGTAGTTTATTCATTAGCTTCTTCATTGGAGGATAACAGCTTTTACAATCCTCACAAGCCCTCCATCTTTGCTCATGGAGAGCAGCATTTCACCCACAAACACACCTCCTAATCCAGTGAAGGAAGTTACAATTATTTTCTCCCTTATGTTGCACTGCTAATAAATATCTTTCTTTAGCATTATGAATTAGAGAGAAGATACAGTGGCCATGTCTTAAATATCATGGCAAGGAATTCTTCAAGTTGTATTTTACAGGATTTGCAGAATTTCCTTTACTTGCCTGGAGATCTACCCAGGGAAAACATTGAAAACCATAATCCTGGTAGCACTTGAAAACCATATTCCTCCCTGCTACTTTTCACTGCAACTCCCAAGATGTAACATAATAAGGAAGGTGTTCAATAAAATGTGTGTTAATGTCACAGCTCAGAAGAGATAAAATTAATGTGGGGAAACCTTGCCCAAGTTTCCCTTCTCATTCCAGTTATGTTCACCTCACTGTATATTTAATTTGAAGTGCAGATCTAATTAAAAGTTAATGCATCATTAAAATGATTTGTAATAAGTATATTCAACTCCATGTGAGCATGATATGCTCATTATCAGGTCCAGACTATAACTGGGACCCTTCAGAGTGAAGAAAATCATTATTCATAACAAATATCTTTCTGATGACATTCATTCCATACATAAATGTGATCTAAATGTTTTATCTTTTAAATAAGTTTAACATGTAGGAAGACCTGCTGCTGAATATTTTTTTTCTTGGATGGTATCTGTTAAAAGGAGTATTCCTTTAAATGGGTTTGACTGTGTTTTTTCAAGAGAAGAAAATAAGCCTTCTACAGAATTAATGAAGCTGGCTTTTTAGCCTAGGGTAAAAAGCTGGCTAATGAAGTAATTCATAGTGACAGCTCATGATCTGAATTATATGAATTATTGCTTATTAATGGGATTAATTGCTTCTCATGCTATAATACAAAATTTATACACTTGTTCAAAATCTAGGTCTATAATCTGAAACAGAAAGAGGGAAGAAAGGCTGTATTAATTATATGTCAAGTCCACATCTCTGAATGTCCATACTGCAACAGAGACTGAATGTAGGTAATTTTATAAAGAAATGACATGAAGTGAAAACGATAAAATAGGGATGAGAAAGAAAATTGTTAATTCTGTTCATCTGAGGCAATATATCAGATTGCATTGCTTTGCTAAGGACTTCCATTATCTGTATGCTCTCTTTCAATATGTAACAAAAGAAAATTTATCTCTTTACATATAGCATAACTCTCTTCAGAGCGTAGAAGTACCTGAGGAATAGAAAAAGAAAACTTTTAAGATCACAGAAAAACAAGCTCAAAATAAAATTGTGTTCTACACAGAGATGTTAATTTATTAAACATACAGTTTTCCTTCTATTATTGCTATTATTTGCACTGCACATGTGGACTGAGGATTTCACCTGGAACTAGATGCACTGTGTCTTGACTAGAAAAAAGGGCTCTTATGCTCAGATTTCTTGTTGTGGAGAGGAGGAGTGAGGAAAATGAGACATATGAGTTTTCATCATTCAGAAATGTCATGTCAGCTGAAACTGTTTCACCTGATTCTGTGTCTATCAAGGATATTTATATTCACGTGGTCTTACTTGCCACGGCATCTGTGACTTCTATTTAAAGGTATTTGAAGATCTGATCCTATATCAGGTCAAACCCAGGTCTCTCAGTTATGAGGAAATTAAATATCAGCTAAAATACCCGCCTTTAGGCAGAAAATTGGGAAATCTATTCAGACTGAAGAAGCAACTAAACCCAACTGTCTCTCACATCCTGGCTCAGTGCTCTCACCACTGCTTTACACAAAAGTTCCCTACAAATGAAAGCACAGCTGCAAAATTGGATATTGCTTCTTTTGCTATAGGGAACTTTACAACAGCACTGTCCTAGACTCATAGAATCCTTTGGGTTGGAAAGGACCTCAAAGTTCCTCTTGTTCCAACCCCCTGCCATGAGCAGGGACCTTCTGCTAGAGCAGGGTGCTCAAGAGCCCACCCAGCCTGGCCTTGAGCACTTCCAGTGTTGGCTTGGATCCTGACTGCACACAGGACCATCTAGAGGACTGAGATCTTTCTAAGATTTCTCCAGAGATTCTGGGACCACACTACTCTAATTCCACTCTTATGGGCTGTTTGGAGATCACACCAGTAGTGCCAATTGTGATGAAGTTTTTTTAGATATAATTCTGATGCTTTAAAGAAAATAACATTTATGCTTGTATTACAATCCAGCTTCAAAACAAACAGCCTGGGGATTGTAACTTACTAATTTTCTTTTACTTTGTTTTCCATTTCCTGACTTCAAAGGCAGTAGGTAATCCTGGCCACAGAGATCCCAGAGAGAGGGGTGATGATGGCCTTACCTCTTCCCTGGTACACATCTTAGTTCAGAAAAGATCAGTTCAGTCATTATTTGGCTTCTCATTCCTTCCCCACACCCCCACTTTTTTTTTGTTGTTGTTGTTGTTTCTTTGTTTCTTTGTTTGTTTTAGGGTTTTTCTCTATTTTTTTAATTACCAGTGTTGAAGACTCGCTTGGCTTGGCACTACAAATAAAATGAATAAACCATTTTAATTTCCAAAGTATTTTCTGCAGAAGCACAACAGACATACAGAATCCAAGCATGAACAGTAACATATAGGAGCAGTGGTCCACATCCATCTTAACAGTGCTACAATTGTGATTAAAGGGAAGTTTTTTACTCTGCATTTTAGATTCACTATTTACATTGCACGTCCCATAGAAAGGTGGCAAATGAGAACAATGCATATTCAGATTTTAATGTATTAGTAGAGTTTTGAAAGAAGTATCTTTCCAACTAAAATTTTAGAAATATTTTTAAGGAGTAAAGAAGCTGGTTTTCGGTGTCAAAATTATGGAAGAATTTTGATTTTATTTTCTGAGGCATCAAAGTTCTAACTTTTTCTTCCTTTCTTATTCTTAGGCAACTGAAAAAGTAACTATGGCACAGAGCTATATATATGTACATTATTAGATGTATCTGCTCTTTATTTTTTATATATAACCATATTACATACGCATTAGAAATATATTGCTAATATATATATATATATTTTTTTTTTTTTCCTAGATTTTCTGCTCAGGTTCTTGTGCCTGTTCCAAACATCCCCTGGCCTGTGCAGCTAGCTGGCCAAGCCCACTAAAGGGCACTCTTTAGCTCCATTTTGTCTCTGTCAGGCTCCTCTTTCCAGCCCCTTCCAGCTGTTCCAGCTGTTCCAGCTGTTTGTGGCACCGGGACACCGCCGGCGCCGCGGCGCTTCCTCAGCAGCCAGGGCTGGCAGAGGGCAGGGACTGCACTGGAGCTCTGCTGCTTTGCTCTATTGCTTGCAGGTGAACAAATATTTCTGGGAAATAGATTTTGAGCACAGCAAAGCAGTCAGAGAGTAGGGAGGGGTAAAAAAGTGTCACAGCCATTGATTGTAATTAATAGTGTAATTGATGTCTGCACCAAAGATATTTAGTTCATATTTCACATTCTATTTTCAATTTTTACTTTTCCTGCTTCTTTTGTTGCCTGGTTAGGCACTAGGAAAAAAAATGTTCCTGGTATTAGGTATATTTTATGTATCTACCTGCCTTTAAAAAACATAACTTGACATAATAAAAGGCTTCATACAGTTAATATGTACATTTCAAAATAGGAACACTTTTCATTTTTATTAGTCAAAAAGAATTAGTTTCAAAGCTTAGACCACCGTGAAAACCCTCTGTTGATTACACTGCCACTATTTCCATGAAACAGTTTTATTGCTGACACAGAGTTTTCATTGTGTGGGCAGAAGTGACTGTGTAAAACACCCCTGTGGCACAGCCCAGTGCTGTGGACAGTTTGGACATGAACAAGGTAAATACAGGCAAGCAGCCTTCTTTCCACAGCCTGGTTTAGATCCCTATAAAAACTAGGTTTTAGGGATTAGAGCAATTTTGATCAACTTTCTTGGCCCTTTAAACTGAACACCAAAAATCTTCACCTGGCAGTCAGCTGGGCAAATGCAACATGAGCAAACTGCCCTGAGAGGAGAGGTTGGGAAGACCTCACTGGCAGGAGAAGATACTTGTTCTTCATTAATGTCCAGCCTCTGCTGGAAAACAGAGAGGAACTGGGCCTGAAACTTCCAGGACAAACCATTGTTGTTGCCAACAGCCTCATGCAAGGTCTTGTTTTACCCATCACCTCATGCCAAAGCAGCTCCACTTCCACAGGGAGTATCTGCACTCACACAAAATTTTCCAGCCACTTGGAACTTGACTTTAGAAAAGAAGGACATTTTCCTAGAAATGCAGTTGCAAAGAAAAAAGAAATATTCACACATTCTCATCATTCTGGATTGCATTCCTAAGAGACCTTTCAAAACAGCCTTGCAATTATCCCTCCACAAACTGGTCAAATCTACCAGCAAGAGTGAGAGAAACTCCCAGCATTACATTTTATTGCTGTGCTCATTCCCACCAGCTGAAGACCCAAACACCTTCCTGTGCCAGGTAGGTAGGTGCCAGACACCCAACTTGCATCTGACCCTTTTGCAAATTCTAGGAGCTGTACTTGGAAAATGTTCCCTTTTTTGTGTGTGTGGAAAACTTCCAGAGGGTTGTGCTGAAAACTTGATTCACTTAAAAGAGAAGCTAGAAAACATATTTCCAACACAGCCTCCTCTAAAAGAAAAAGACATCAGGCTGAGTTACTTAGTTTGGTAGAACAATGCCATTATTAAAGTTTCATAAAAATGTGTTCCTTTAAACACAGGCTTATATCTGACTTCTTCAGAGCAATTATAGTAACTATAATGTGACTCTTGTGGTAAAAAGTGACATGCACAATGCAGTGAGGCTTTTGAATTTTTAAATTAGTAAGAGCAGCCACTGAGAATATACTTCAAATTTCACCATCAAGGCAAAAGGAGGCTGAAAACAACTTACAGTCTAGTTAATGTTTCACTTGAAGGTTTGAATTTTGCATTGGTTCCTGGGCCTTAGCCCACTGCTGCAAAGAAGCTGCCTCAGGCTTCAAACATGGCAATTGTTCCCAGGCTGTGTTATTTTCCTCAGCTTTCTTTAAGTCACTGTGGAAAAAGTTAGCCCTGGTAAAATTTAATCCTTCATTAAACAGTAATCTAATTTAAGTTGCTTTTTAAGAAGTTGGTTAAATAGCAAGAAGAAAAAACAGTATATAAACAAACTTTTAAAGGAATTTAACTTACTGCATATATTTTCTGTGTTTTGCTAGTGAAAGCTAAACTCATAAGACAATGGGACCAAAATTGTTAAAGAATGAAGATGGAAAACAGGAACAAGTTTCACTTCTGTGGTATATGAAAAAGAGCAAAATATTTGTTCAGTCTATGAGGAAACATAAAGAATCACTCTTGCCAACAATTCAACAACACAGATGAAATTTCAGGTATGAGGTAAACGAAAAATTGAAATGAAGGCTGTGTGAACTAAGTCCCAGGACCAATGGAAAAAAAATCCTAAATGTTCAACAAGATTAACTAAATAATAAAATAAGCAGTATTTGTCATGCACTTTCATTAGTATAAATTATTCACTCAGCAGTATTTTTTCAAAGAATTTTGAAAACAAATAGAACAGCTTTGAAAAGGTATTTCCCTTGTTTGTAGAGCAGTGGATATCTTTATAACTTGGATTTGGCAAGCATATTTATAATGACCTCTATGTTTTTAATTTTCTTTTTTGGGGATTGGGGTTTGGGATACAATTATTGTATCCCAAAAATCTATTGTATTCACGGAGAAAATTCAGGTACAAAGATACTATGCCAAAAATCGCAATTTAGGAAAAGTAGGGTATTTGTGCCTTAGGAGATTTGGGTTCAATTTCTGGTCATGTGGCAATTAGCAGGATTGGACTTGTCAAGGCACTTAGGGGCACTTTTTAGCCAATGATGTCAGAGACAGGTTGTTCCAATCTCACTGAAGCCAACATTTGGACACATGAGCTACAGTTCCCATTAGGTTTATGTGAGTTGGATAAGTCAATGTTTAACTCTCAAGGCTGAGCAGTAGGTGGGAATCAAACAAAGTGATTGGGTTCTGGACATGATGCCTGGCTTTGCCTTCAGAGCATTCCTGGGCAGCAGGGCTTGGCACCAGTGCCTTGTTTTGGGAGTTTGGGGTACCCAAAAGCACACATGGAATGTCTGGGGCATCACAGTGCTTTGCTGGGAAACATTCTGGGGGGAATGGGTGGATTCTTCTAAGTCTTTTGATGGAAAACAGGCCATCTCATGATGGGAATCTGCCTGAGATCCTACTCCTGTACTTTGGTTCCCCAGCCTACAAGACAAGGCTGTTTTTGTGAACATAAAAGAATCCACGTCAGGAGCTTGAGTCCTCTGGAGAAGCAATTTTTTTTTTTTTTTAAATTTTTTTTTAGCTGCTGAGTTTTTATGTTCATTACCTTGGTTAGTTACCCATTTTCCCCCAAATCCAGAAGTATGAGTGTCATCTGACTGGCTGGTGTCAAGGACCACAGGCAATGGAAGCACCTCTTTTACCCCAGGCCAGTGCCTTTCAGCTTCTCTGAGCTCACCCAGCAAAAACCTTTCGAGTTTTCAATACAATCTAGAGTAGGAAACCTCAAAACAAAAATACTTTATTCACAAGAAACTCTGCCTTCTAATTATCACTGAGCATAATGAGGCCTTTTAAAAGACCTCTGTTTCTTATGGTGCAAAACAATTGAATTTTCTTAGAAAAACTCCATCTTCCATAAATTAAAAAATATAAATAATGAGCTTTTGAAAATTTATTGTTTTTTCTCTCTCATAATTCTATCCATAAGTATTGTATTTCCTTACTTTTCCAGTGGGCCAAATCAAGTCTCTCTCTTTTAGTCCTGAATGTATTAAAAAATAATAAAATGGCAGAAATTTTGAGACCAAAAAAGTGTTTTCTATGCCTCAGTGGGAACAGTGCTTGTTCTAATTCTTCACTTTAAAAGAGCTATATTATTTCTGGCAAAATGATGCTTAACAAGCACCTCGAGGTAAAAAGAAAAAAAAATAGCAGCTCTGAGGAGCAATCTAGCAGGATTTCAGCTTCCAGTGAACAGGTATCAGCACAGTGTATGCCTTGTGTTTTATCCATGCCTCAGAAGACATGCAGCAGTGGTGTAAAACAGAACCTCCTGCNATGCCTTGTGTTTTATCCATGCCTACACACCTGCACACAGCCTCCTTCCCCTCCAGGAGATACACAGCCATGGTGTAAAACAGAACCTCCTGTTTCTGGCAGCATTAGGACAATTTCTTTTCATCCTAATTCTCACTCAGGAATTTTAGGGTATTGACAGTAGTGTCAAAGTGGCCAAGCTTCTTATCTGCCACCTCCAGCATTTTATTCAATAGCATGATTTATCTAACATTTCATGTGGAGGACTATACTTTGTAGGTATCTGCTTCAAGTGGTGTTTTGTTTGTGCATCTACAGTGCAGAGTTTTGTAGAGATATGCTCAAGAGGGTCTGAATAACCACCTTATTACTGTCACAAATTTCCTTAGAAAATTTCCAGCTCTGTTAAGGGACTTTCTTCTGAAGGATGCTAAAAATTCAGGACCATGGATTGTTTCATTGAGGGACACAAGTTTCATGGTCAAAAGCAGATTTTTGCCAAAATCCTGTGACTATTTCCAACATCCTTCCCAGTAAAGTGAGACACATATAAGACATGTCCCAATCTGGAAGCACTTGGGAGGGACTGCAACCCTTTCCATCATCACACAACAAAACAATCCTATTTGATTGTGTAGGGAAGGAAAAGTCACAGAAAGCATCACAGTAAAGCTACACCCACAGGCTGAAGGCATAAACCCAAGCATCCTCTCTGATCCTCAAAATACCTGGTTAGGCCTTTGAGCACAATCTGTTGATATCTGGAGTTCACAGTAATAGTTCCCAGGTTTCCAAAGTGTTTGTGGCAAAGGAAATAGCTGAGAAATACCATCCTTGCCCTGCCAGTATCTCAGAAAAATCGACTCAGTGATAGCTGCTTGAGCTACAATACAGCTCTTTAAAGAATTTAATGTCAATTAATTTTGTTTCAGGCCACCTGGCAGTATCATCGTGGGCTCTTTCACCCCAACCCCACTAAGCCTTCCTTTCATCAGCTGTCTTTCAAAATTGCAAATTGGCCTGAATGAATTTAAGCAGGAAGTTAATGCTGAGGGAAGAGCTACTCTTCCTTTAGTTCTCTAGAATAAGCTGTCTCTGACCACTAATAAAGCAGAGTTCTTAGAGCTGATAAAATGAACAATTGTCACCAAAATGTCCCTCCTGCTCTTCTAGCCCTCAGCTAAGACAGGGAATCAATACAAATACAGTTCATAAGGTAAAGTCTTGTGTTTTTTCAAATAAAAGAAATGTGTCTTAATGCCCATGATCTTCCATTAATATCTTCATATTCATAACTTCCATAAACCCAGGCCAGAACAAATACAATTCTTTTGATCAGAAAAGGTATAATTGGTGTAAATTACTCAATGTCATACTTGTACTGGTTGCTCTGTAGAGTGTACATAGGAATAATTTATTTTTTGCTTCTAGGAACATCCTGTTTTCTATCACTGCATAGCATGCTCAAAGAGCTTGATAGGTTTTTTTATCATAATCAGTACTGTCTGCTGGTTTTGTAGATATACTTTTTCTGAGAGGTACTGTCCTTTCCACACTTAATTTTTGCTCAACTCCTTTTCAAAATGTCATAAACACTTGGGTTGGAAAACTGAAAATGATTTTTAAATCTGGAGGGGAAAGGGTCTGTTTTTACAACTAAAGAATATATGACAAATAATTTTGCTGAGATACAATAATTTCCTGGGTTTGTTTGTTTCTCTCATGTATTTTGGTTTTGCCAGCCTCCTGCTCAGATAATTCATCTCTCAAAAAATCAGCAGAGCTGTGGATAAGGAAAGAGCACAACCAGTATTTCCTTTACTGGATAAGTCTATCCTGATACATGAGTAAGAAGTTATCAGAATGATTTTTCTTGGGAATAGTTTAGACTCCTGTTCTTTTTCCAAACCCTTCATTCCCGTGCAAATCATGGACTTGCTTTTGCTTACACTGAAACGAGTGAGATAAGAGATCAGATAACATCATAATTTTCAAGGTGGTCCAAAGCCTGTTTTGACTTTAATTGGGGAAATAAAAAACACAGCAGAAAATTGAAATTTTAGAACAAATTGTAAAGAACATGACACGAGGCAGCAGAGCAAATCTCATTTTGGAATGTCCTTCAGCAGCAAGTCACTTGTTCTTTGTTTCCTGGCAACTCAGAAAAGCACCCCCAGTGGATTCCCTGGAACACTGAGCATGAGGATCACCACTTCCTTCTCATGTGGCCACTGTCCTGATACTTTTGGTACTGACTTGCAGTTCTCTTCTTGGATTTAATACTTTTTACTAATCAGAAGTGGTCTGCTGTGGGACACCAGAGACTCACAAAGTATCTAACCTTTCCTGAACAAGGTATGCCTCCACTAAGTTATTTTGAGTGTCTGAACATCTTTCTGTAGTAGGTGCACTGAAATGTGGCAAATTCACACCAGTTATTAAATATCAGACCATTAATACTGATTGCTTTGCTAAAGAAATAATTTTCCATTACTTTTCTAGAAATGTGATTTCCAAATGCAGAATTATTTTGTATGGGTTAGGGTTATGATTTCTATTAAGCTGGGAGCCTAATTTCTGATTTATGCATTCTGAGCCCATTTTTGTTGGTGATGACCTGTGTGATTCTCAATTTCTTCAGCTGACTGTGTGAAGTGGCACTTCATTGATTCTGTGCTTTGGATCAGTGCTGCCCCAAGAGTGTTCCTGAGACTGTGACAGAGGCAGGGAAGGATTGTAAAGAGTAAGGTGGTTGGATACTGTCCTAGGGTGACTTTATGATGTCTGTATCCCCAATCATCTGTTCTGTTTGTCCTGTGTGTTGAGTTCTGTGCCTTTAAGACTGATTCTGAGAGTGAAGCAGGTAGAAGGAGAAGCAAGGAGTTTGTTTTGAAAATGGCACTGAAATGTGCCTGTCCTTGCAAAATAATTCCAAGTCCTGAGCAGTATTCCATATTCCTCTTTAAGTAAAAACCAAATTGTGTTAACCCATGACACACACAAACATATTGGGATGCTCCAAACTGAGCATCCTTTTTCTGCAGTAATGGTCAGCTCTAGACCCTTCAGCTGTTCTGCTGCCCTGGCACTACACTCCAGAAAATGCATAGACATTTTGGATGTAATAATATCTAATGAGAACTATAGAAGGACTAAATAGATTCACTCTGAACTTTTGGGATCTCTCACTGTGGCAGTGAGTGAGGACCCCAGGGGGACTGAGTTGTTCTTCATCCTCCTGTTTTCATAGGAACTGCATGTGTAAAGACCTAATCAGGGTAGGAACCCCAGAATTAAAATTCTTTAGTATGCATGCTTTTTGAGACACTAAAAATAACTCTGATTAAACACAAAGATAGCTTTCTGTCATTTTAGTGTGCTTTTAGTCAACACACAAATTTGGCTGTGTTGTTTAACTTCTCAGATTTTTCAGTTAATGTTGTCCCCAAACACTCAATTCTCACTCAGCCAGCACTTCCACTGACAGCAATGCCAAGTAGGGCTGCAGGGCAAGGACTGATAGCAAAGATCTTAGTACAAGACAAATTCATTAGACAAGCTAAATAATTTAGGCACATTTGAAAAGCAAATGAATGTAGGGGTGTTCCCTTATGATTATTGCTCACATAGATTTTTTTAAGAGGAAAAACATAAATTAATAAAGGCAAGAATGTTTTTAATGACAATATTAGTGGCTGCCCTGTGGCTATTAAGACATGCACTCATTGTAAACTATATTGATTTTTCCATCGGATAAAATTCTTTGGTTAAATTGTTATTTGCAGCTATAATCCAGACTGGCTGTTTTGGTCACTATCATGATAAAATGTGGTCAGAAAGTTTTTCATTGGAGCAGTGAGCACATATTTTCAGAAAAAAACCCTTAACAGCATCAAGGAGAGTCAGATGCTGCCCATAAGTGCAATAGTCACTGTTTTTGTGGGAGCAATGTTGACACTGATTAATGGAATGGGTTACAGTCTCACAAATCCTGTTTTATCTAAGAGCTCCCAGTTCTTTGCATCATGCACTCTGTGAATGTACTGCCTCTGCAAATTGAATGCCTGACCCTGTGAGCATTCACATGACAAGTTTCACAGAGTACATCCAAAACTTTTGTATGTGTACATAAAGGGCTTGCCCACCTACAAGAGAAGAGCTTCAGCCTTGGCAGTTTGCTGCTACTTTGTTCAGGAGGGAATGGTCAGTTAAGATGCAGAAGGTTTGTTCTGTTTGCCCATCTGTGGCCCCAATTTTTACTTGAAAGAGTTACATGCATAAAAATATATGTTTGGAGATATACAGGACATATATGAATGACTAAAGGACTCTCCATAGGACAGGATAAAAATAAAGAGAAGCTGAAAAATCTGGATGCAAAAAGCTTTTTCCACCTTCTCCATAACCAGCCAATATTGTACAAGAACAAGTTTTCTTCTGCTGTTTTGAGCCAGAACATTAAAATTTATGACACTTGCTCTAAACTGACCCTAAAATATTTTTTTGGACACCTTTGTCTTGTACCGTTGTCACCATTTTTTATCAACCATAAATAATTTAACTTATGGTTTACGTTTCTCTCATCCTGTTTCAAGGACAGAGCCATCTAAAGCTTTCTACCATTTCAATTCTCAGCCTGTCTGATGTCTTCAAACCCTTTTCTTTACTGCGCCTTAGGAAAGAAATCAAAATCACTATGGGAAAGCACTATGGGAAAGAAGGTGGCCCTAACTGGAATTAGTGCGTGGACAATAACCTGCTTCCTGAAACAGAATTTTCCTGTGAGTATTTCACTGCAACTCTCATGTTGCAACACAGAGGAAGTTTGTGGTGCCCTTTGGGTGCAAAGAGTCCTATGGGACCCAAGACACATCTTGCAAAGCAGTGATTTATTTTCTTGCACAGCGGTGCCAAAGACTGCCTGAAATGCCATTAAATGAATTACACCAAAATAAGACTTACAGCTTTCAGAAATCATTCAGTAATGGAGCTGGCACTTTCTGTTCACAAGATTTCTGTTTTAATATGAATCATGAGAGGCAAAGCAGAACTCTTCATCAGATCTTCAGAGAAATTCAGAGATGCTTCACTAGGAATATGGAGCTCCTTTTCTGTAGATCTCTGCAATTTAAGGCCGCTCTTCTTCCCCTTCCTTTTGGTCTTTGAAGGGCTAGGGACCTGCAGGAGACGACTGAGAATTTCAGATTTTTTAAGGGGCAGCTCCTAGCAATTCCTATCTTGCATGACTTCCAAACTTTCAATAATACAGTCTGGTATTGCCTAAATTACAGCTGTTCTTGGCTAGGAGCAGAGCAATGGTTGGTGGCATGGCTTGGGGCCAGGGCACAGAATGAAACAGTGACTTGTGTCTGTGTACAAGAAATTCCCTGTCACCATGCACCAACATCCATGCACACAACACACCCATGAAGATTAAGTGCAGTGACAAAAGAATCCTGCCCTTGGCTTTGGTCCCTGCTTTCTTATTGCCTTCTTGGATCACTCAGTCATCAGAATTTAAAAAATACTGAAACATTCCCCTTTTTTGGATGTCCAGCTAC
Organism: Cisticola juncidis; assembly: GCA_013400215.1. Classification (NCBI taxonomy): domain Eukaryota; kingdom Metazoa; phylum Chordata; class Aves; order Passeriformes; family Cisticolidae; genus Cisticola; species Cisticola juncidis. The sequence goes on along the minus strand of VXBR01004196.1, from coordinate 1,602,994 downwards.
TTTGGAAAATATAGCTATTAAATCAAGATTCCTTAATCCAAGATTTGGGAGAATACATACCTGATATTTGGGTAGATAGCATGCCAATTCTACAGTAATAGAGGTCTTATATGTATTGAAAAGGAAGCAGTGCCATCACTTTTGATGCTCTTACCGACCCTGCCCACCAGGAGAATAAATGAGAATCAATGTATAAAGGAAGTCAGGAAGAGCTGCTTGAGCATTTGCTGAACAGAGGTGCCTTTTTTGATAAATTCTTCATGTCAAATGCCAACAAGCTTTAAAAAAAAAAGGAATGAGTGCTGTAATTGTGATATCCTGTTCAGGTTACACTACCCTCAGGGAAACTGCTACTAATGACTGAATTAATTAACGAGAAATTGTTTTATGCATTACGGAATTTAAAGCAGGCCCCTGTCCCAGTTTCCCTGTCTGCTGACTTTTGCAGCAGTGTGAACAAAGGAGCCATTTGCCAATGCTTTGTTAACCTGTTACTCTCGCTAAGCGTTTCCCTGTAACGCCGTGGAAGGCAGGGCTGTGTGCCTCTCAGCTGGGAGCAATGTCTTCTTGGATCACACACTCTGCAATCATTGTGTAGAAAAGTGTAAAACAAGTACCCTCAGAACCCATGACTGCAATTTTTGGCATTATAACCACTTATTTCCCAGCTTGTCTACATGGTTTGTGCCATGCCGCTGTGGGAACAGATGTGAAGAGAGAAATTCAGTGATGCAGCTTCCTATTTAACTTCATACTTTTAGAACACCTTGGAAATGCAAAAAACAGTGCATTATTTATATCACAGGGTTTTTTTTGTTGTTGTTTCTCTTCAGTATCATCTAAGTATGCCTCTTGAGAAGATGAATGTCATGAGGGCAAGTTTTTCCCGTAATTCTTACTCCTTTGGGATTATGTCATTACCCTTTCATGCTAAAATTGTTTTATCTTCACAGCTATTTGTGGGGGTATGCTGTTATTACTTAAATTAAAAAAAAAAATGGACTGTGCAAAAGTGCTAACTCGTTTATGTGTAGGATACTGCAGTTGTGTTGGGAGGAGCTGAGTAAAATAAGCATCCCTGTTTTAATAGGATGATGTGACACATGGGGTAGATATAGGTAAAGTTGCACAATGCATCTTCAGTTTCTCTTTAACAAACAGAAAGACAGCTCCTTTTCAGCTCACAATTATGGGCACATTTTGTTCTATTTGAAAGAATGCAAGAAATATTTTCCTGATTTTTTATCTGCTTTTAATTAGGATTCTTCAACAAAGAATGCATTTGTTACATTTTTACAAGCAAAGCAACCAAAAAAAAAATAAAAAAATTAAAAAGCTCTTCATTCAGATACAGACTTGCCTTGAGTGGGAAAGGCTAAATTAATATTTATTTTAGTACTCTCTGCATCTGATAATAGTGGAACATAGTGTTTTTACAGTTCTAAGATCTTGCAAAAAAGAAATTATTTTGTTTTGTTTGTCAGCTCTATAAGTCCAGTGATGTATTCTAGCTTTTTTCCTCAAAGCTGTGTGGTGATGCTGTGTGTGTACACAGAAGGATGTGTGTAGGTACACACCTCTGCATCCAGCACAGCTCTGGTCTTATTACCTGGCCCACACATGAGGACAAACCCCTGATGTTAACTGCACTTGCTACCACATTAACAATCCAAAGGCTGATTGGGAAATGGAAAACTCCAACCACTCCAACCACACCTTTCTCTTCAGTCATGACAACCTCTGCATTCCCTGCCCAGACATGAACATGGCTCATGCTGTGGACTCAGGGCCACCAGTCTCATCATCTGCTTCTGTGGCTTTGTGACATAGTAAAATATCAGAAAATGCCACATTACCTATTATAAATTAGAAAACAGAGAGAATCTGAAAGTAAAATCTTGGCCTCCAATGAAATGAACAGTGAATTCCATGCTGATTTGCCGCTGGCTGGAATTTTAGCCAGAGTTTGTATAGTTTTATTTCTTTTGGATGCAGAAATTTGGACAGAAGTATGTTTACAGAAGTTATATTTTAATAAGGGACCTCCCTGCTCCTGGCTGTGAATGCAGGTGTTTCTGTTACCAGGAGATCAGTGACACATGTTCATAAATTGCTACACAGAACAGCAGAAAAGTGAGATCTAGTACCTTCAGAAAATTTAGTCTTCCTTTCTTGAAATAATCCTTCTGGGAAAGGTAAAACCTAACACATAAAATTCCCTCTTCAGTCTTAAGGATGGGTTGGGTTTTCTTTTCAAATCCAGAATTTTTTTGGGTCTGGCAGACTCAAATGTTTCTACTCCTAGATTGATGGTATAATTTGCAATGGAAAAAGTATGTTTTGATCAAAAGGAGCCATTTAACTAGCTGACTATGTGTAAAACCACTATTTTTTGAAACTGCAGTAATTTTGCCACATGGATATTATTTATGTATTGTTGTTTATATGTAGCATTTATAAATATTATTTATATGTAAGTAAAATATTTTTAAAATGTAGTATTGGTGTCTGCTTGGTCTAGAATGAGAGGTGTGTTGTTGCAATACAAATCTGAATTTTAAATTGCAAATTTTAATTTATTGCAAAAACATGGGTGCAGTCTGGGGCACCAGTTTTGTAACCAAATGATGACACTGTGCATCAGCAGAACTCATGCAAAAATCTGTGTACACACATTTAGCAACTGCAAGACAAAGGACACTGTCATCTATCTATTTTCAGTGGTTAAGGAAATGATTGTTATTTTGCTGGTATTTTCTGTCCTTCAGCTGGAAATTAGTGTCCCTCAACCACGATTTGGTATTTCAATAGAAAGTAGACTAGTTTATAAACAATAAATTTGCTTTATTTGAACTTAAATATTCTACAGAAAAACCCTGTGTTTTTTCTGGTACTGATTTAATGAGAGCAGTTTAAGGCCAGGGCTAGAAAATAGACTAAATTATTGCAGAGTAATTACCCTTAGGCTTCTGCACACACTGAGATCTGTACTACAACTCACTTATTCTGGAGTGGAGCATCTATACATGCACACCAGAAAGGTTTCCTGGGACAATCTATTCCACTTGAGTTACTCTAGTTAATTACTTTATACTGATGAGTCTTGAAAGTCAATTCTGCCTTCAGCATTGAAACACTCTCAGAAAAAAATGGATGCATTTTCTTGAAACAACTTTACCAGGAAACACCACATTAAAAGAAGCAGTTGGGATTGTGAAGCATCACTCTGTGATACTTTTGAAAATCTTCCTTCTCCTGGCAGCTGGCATGATGCACACAGTGCCAGAGCACCCCACAGACAGCACTGGCTGGTTTGCAGTGGGGAAGGATTTGCTCCCAAGTTTGGATGTTTGTCCAGAGAGGGCCCTCATGCTGCTCACAGGGGTGTACGTGCCTCTTACCATGAGCAATGCTGCTGTTCTCATGGGGACCTGCTTGAGCTAAATGCACATGGAAGTTGTTTGCTGATTTGGGGCCAAAGCATGCAAATGCTAATTGAGCAGTGTTCTGTGCACAATTTATCATCTCTGGGTGCAGAGGGAAGGGGGTTCTGGTGTGTTACTGGACCATGTGCTGCACCACCCTCTGAGGCTTCTCCTCATTGCTGGGGAGTCTCATTAAATTACTGTGGGGCAGCAGGAATATCAGCAAAACAGCTTGATCCAATCTGAGTGCCTTTGCTCCTACAACTTCTGGCTGTGAGCCTCAAGAGTTAATGGAAATTGGCAAAAACTAGCAGGTCCCACTACGGGCAGCTCATGGCATTAAACAATTATGCAAGAATTTTCCTTGGAAGCTATTAGGGATGATGACATTGCGCTTAATATTTGACCTTCCCAGCTTCAACTGCTCAATACCTCTTACTGTACACAGAAATTGCCAAAATCCCACCTAATGAGCTGAAAAATGACATATGACAGATCTGATGGCTAACTGCAGCTAGAAGAAAGACTGCTACAGCGAAAAAAAAGTCTTGCTCTTTTTTCCTACATTTTCCAGTTATAAGGAGTGTTTAAATATGTAATTTGAAGGCACAGATAATTAAAAACTTAATTCAAAGTAAGCTGAATTCAGGCAAAGTTCTGTTGTTTTTAATGTCTTTTTGGCTCAAATCTGCAATTTGTTCACAAAGTTATTGGGTACTCATAGGATTTCAGAGGTTTTTTTCTTTCTGGGAAAGCTGTTTTGGTCTTTTTCCAAGGGGCACTGTTTCAGTTCCACTTATTCCAGGGAGATTTACACCCAGTTAACTCTTTTGACTTCAAGGAGAGGGAATGGTTCTTAAATTAAACTGTAATAAATTTTTTGCTAGGAGTAAGGGAATCATGAGTGCATCCCACTGTACATTTGAGTCAGTGTGTAGAAATCTCAGTGTGTTTGTAAATGATGACATTGTCTCTTTTCTCTCCTGCATTATTTAAGTTTCATCTTAAAAGGCCACTACTAAAACTATAATTACTCTAGGAGTGGAAAATAATTTTCAGTGGCTCCAGTCCTATTTCAGTCAGACAAAACTCATGTCCTACTTTTGATAAGAAACAGTGGAGGTGAAGAAGTGAAACTTTAAATGTTAATTGATTTTTCTGTGCAGCCCCACAGCCTTATTTTGCAGAGACCTCGGGATCTCTCACTTCAAATGACATCAATCTGAAAGAAAATGTTGGCAAAGGAATGAAATTGAAGAGTTTGATGGAGTGTTTTTATAACGTACCCCTCCTATTGTAATCAGTGATAAAATGTAGAGACTTGAACTCTGAAAACTTTGTACATCCTCTAAGGGACCTGGATAAATAGTATCAGTAAATGAATGGTATGCACACAGCCCTGGGAAAGAGCCTTAGTTTCTCTGTTCTTCATCACTTGTGTGGCTAAACAAGTTTATGACTTTATTTTTCCCTCCTACTTTCCTACTTCTTCGACATATTTTTTTGGAAAGGGGTTTTGATGCATTGTCACTGTTTTTGGACCCCTGCTCTCCCCCATATATTGTCACTTCTACTATCAATAAATGGTAAATCTTTATTAACTTCCTGAGATTTTCATGAGGGACTAAAGTACTGTGCAATACTTTGGGGCAAGGGTAAGCATACAAAGTTTTATCCCACAGCATCTGAAGTCAAAGACTTGGTCAAACAGGACCAGAGTGTGTCACCTTCAGTAGTCTAAGCACTGTTGAAAGGGTTTATCTGTTCCCTTCCCCATGAGGTCAGCAATACTGAAGGCACCTAATTAAATTCTTCGTTAACTCATCAGAAAGAGGAGAAGAGGAAATAGCAAAGAAATCCATGATTTAGGAGGCTACAGATGAGCTATAAAGAGTTGATCTTGAACCTGAGTTTTGAAACAAAAATATTTTCAAGTATAAAGAAATAAAAATGCCTAGCCTTACAAGACTGATTTTTTATTTTTTATTTTTTTTTTTTTTTTAGTTTTGTTAAACTGCCTCCAAAGTGCCTTTGGATTATTACACAAGAAATAAAATTTATTGATATGATATACTAGTTGAGCCAAATTCATAGATGAGATAAAATATCTTCTTGGTTTTATGATCTTTTGGGGCTTTTTAAAGAATGTATGTGATTGAGGCTTAAGATGCTGAACTGTCATGACATACATAGGGAGGGGCTGGGAGGGTTTCAAAGGCTGAATTTAAGCAGGCTACTTCAAGTTGCTGAAGATAAAAGATGAGAGGGGCTCAAAGTTCAAGCACTGACATCCTGCTAAAGGCAACCACATGGTATTTGTGGACGTGAATTTGGGTAAAACATGTTTAAATCCACATGTAAAACAATATGAAAATGTGTACATCAGAATGTATGATAAAATGTCTGAGTTATTTATGGGCCAATGCATGTTGGGCAAGTATAGGATACAATGTTTTGGGGTAGATTTTTCATTTTCTATGGTTTGAATTGTACTGTGGTTAAATCATAGAACAGAGCCTTTTGGAAAAATACCTGGATATTCCATGTGGAGTTTTCAGAGTGCAGTTCATGACTGTACTGGCAAACAGCAAAAAATAGCACTATGAGGTGTATCTCCAGTGCAAATAAAACAGGCTCTAAAATGTACAGGTGAGTGTTGGGCAGCATGAATGCATACACAGACACTCAAACAAAAGCTTACACTACATTTTTGCTTTTTGGTCTGGGAGGGAATACAGCTTTCAAATTGATTAAGAGAGCATGCCTAATTAGAAACATTTATCACATGTAGACTTACAATTGCTTTTTTGTTTTCTCTCTTCATTTGAAATTGTATAAATCACAGGAAAATAAGTATCTCATATCCAAAGTGCCCATCTCTTTGTTCTTTTTTATTTGATTGCAGTCAGATGAAAAGCACTGCTTTGAAATAGAGGCAATGGCCAGAGGCCTATTGATTGCCTGTAAACAGAAACAAAAAAGCAGCCCTGGTAACATTTAGAATGGTTTATCAGTGATCAAAGCACAGGAGGTGCTGTCTAGACAGCCTAGGTGTGGACTACCAAATGGATTTCATTAGGGGTCCTCTACTCTGGTGCCATTGTTTCAGCTCTGCTCTTCTTCAGGCTAATCTGTGATTGATTTCCAGAGAGGTGCCCAAGTGCCTGTGGCAATGGGATAAAGCTTACAGGACTTTGCTCGTTCTGACAAGGCAGAGTAGCTGCCCGTCACATTAGTGCAAAATGACACTTTCATTTACTTCCACGGTGCTTTGAAACAAATACTTCCAGCTACAGCAATTGCTCTTTGCAGCTTGAGCTCTGGAGTCAACTTCTTGTGTTCCAGAGAGTAAAAGGTTGTGAAATAATTTCTGAAGTATCCTATAGTTAAAAAGGGTCATATTCTGACATCTCTGACAGCAACCATGCTTTCCTCTTCTTGCATAGTCAGAGATTTTGTTTTAAGGATGCATTTTATTTATAATATTACTGAGGGTGCTTTTCACTGTTGGGGAGAACAGTTTCACTTTTTATCCTTAAAAATTCCTGTATGCATCCCACATGTGCTGTGCCTGCCTCTGAGGATACTTGGCATTCACCAACTGGTGCACTAATCACAGGACTTAGATTATTCAAATGGTTTCACTAAAACTCCTAATGTGAAAATGCAGGGCTAAGTTAACTCACAAAAAGGCCTCACATTCAGCTGGTGCAAATTACCAAATTACCATAAACTACCAAATTACCAATGTGCAAGAGCAGCAGATGTGGTCCATGTTGCCTCAGCCTCTCCACTTTGTGCCTGGGCTGTTTCACAGGTGAGCTGATGATTCCACTGCTGAGATGCAGATGCTGCTGGATGAGGGTAAAGGGGTAGAGGGAAGAGGGTGAAGGCATGGGACAATCCTGTCACAGAACCACAGAATTGATAGGGTTGGAATGGATCTCTGCAGATCATTTATCCTGGCACCCTGGCAGGGCAGAGTCACCTGGAGCACGTGGTTCAGGTGGGTTTGGGATGTCTCCAGAGAGAGACTCCACTGCCTCTCTGGGCAGCCTGGTCCAGTCCTCTGCCACCCTCAATGTAAAGAAGTGTTTCCTTATGTTTAGCTGGAACTTCTTGTGTTTTAGTTTATTACAACTGCTCCTCATCCTGTCACTGGGCACCAGTGGAAAGAACCTGCACCATCCTCTTGACACCTGCCTTTGAGATATTTACATGCATTTATGAGATCCCCTCTCAGTCTTCTCTTCTAAAGACTAAACAGGCCCAGATCCTGTAGCCTCTCACAAGAGAGATCCTCCAGACCCCTGTCTTGATGTCTTCTCTTTTATGTCCCGTGGGTCGTCGTTTTGGTTTTGTGGCTCCCACATGTTCCACCAAGGTCATGAACCTCTTGGTAGTGACAACACCACGCAGGAACATCTGAAGACTCCTGTTAGAGCCAATAAAAGAAATATATGGAACCTCTAATGCAGAAATGCATGCCTCATCCCCAGGAACAAAATGTCAGAAAACGTGTCCTCCACACCAGAGCTGGTGGTGCAGTGCTTGGGTAAGGAGCTCTGAGCAGGATCACTCCCTCCAAGGCCTTCATGGGTTCCTCATGATAGTTCATAGAAGTCTAAAAATACTGGGGAACAGAAATCCAAAATTTAATTGGTGAAATTATCTGGGCAGTTGTTAAATCTATTAAATATCATTTTGGTTTTGCTTTCTTTTTTAATTTATGGAGCTATCGCTGTGACTGCTGCCACACAACAATTCTTTGTGAGACCACATATACTGGGTTAGAAAGTACTAGCCCTCCAGACTAGGGCTAAATCAAGGCATTTACTTTACAGATAAAATTTTGCCCAGTGCTCTGGTTTCAAGTGGAAAAGCCTTTTTTCCAGACTTTTAGAAAGATGGAGAAACTGATCAGGTAGTAGCAGGGGTCAAGAGGGACCCTGAAGAAAAATGGACTGGAGCTTGATTAAGACATCAAAGGGCTTTGCCATCTCCAGATATTGGCTCTGCCTAGCCAGGGTGAAATAAAATTGGTTTCAGGATGGTGATTTTGTTTAGGAATCTCTATCTATTCAATATTAAGGGAAGAGCAACATAGTGTTAAAGGCATGTGCAAGGTCTGTGTGCCATGTGGGTCTGTCATGTAACTCCTGAGCAGCTAAGCTATAAACCAAAAGATTCATACCATTGGCTCTGATATCAGAGGATTTGGTGTCTTGGTCTCAGGGCTGGGTGCAGAGGGAGTGACCAGGCATCACCCTTCAGGACAGCAGTCCAACAGCAAGATCAGGTGATCTGTGCTCTCCTTGGACTGCAGAGGCTTCAAGGACTCACTGGATTCAGTAAATGTACTCACTCATATGGTTACATTCAATAACCGGTGCAGCTCCATTAGAGGAAATTGCCTATTGATTTTTTTCCTGTAGCATTTCAGCCTAATTTTTAATTTACATTTTTTTTATTATTAAAGTTGGGCAAGGCTTAAGAGAAAAATCTGTTGCAAATACCTGAATTCTCCTCACTGTTTTCATGACTGCTTGTGTTTGCTCACACCAAACGTGGGCCTTTTGCACTTGGGATGTAAATGTGTGCACTCACACATAGTGCTTACAAAATTCAAACCATTGGGAAGTAATTGCTACTACATCTCAAGTAAAAGCTCAATATTATGATTGGCTTTGTTGAAGGCTGAGGTTAAATAGAAGGTTAAACTAAAAAATTTTGCAATCCTAACAAAATGCCATGAACTGGGAAGACTGTTAGTTTCTAGAATGTGTTCCTCTCCTTCCATTCTGTTTTAACCCATTCCATTTCTAGTCCATTGCAGAGATAGATTCACTTCTGGTTCAAAACTATCAGAAGAAGAAATTCAGGCAATAGTTGAAAAAGTAAGGGCTGAAGACTGAGTGTCATAGAAAAGTTGGTAAAACACTTTTGCAAATCTGTGTCTGAATTAATGATGCAGAAGAAGAAAAACATACTGAAGAAAGTCTTCACAGTCTTTTCTTGTAAAGGTAATGACCAGAAATGGACATTTCTTTGTTCTGATTTGTTGTTTTTCTCAACACTTTAGTCATAAAGTGAGTATAAGCTGAACTGGAAAACTTTTCAAACTCTTCTGAGTAATTATCTGCTGTTTACTGGAACATCTTTTCTAAAGGAAATCTTCAGAACTCCCACACTCAAGAATTAGTAGCTTTATGCATAATTTCCTCACCATCATAAAATCATGGGGATAATACCACAAAACCATTCAGTGAATTAATTTATTAAAGGCTTTCTTTGGCCCAGTAAAAAGTTTAAAGATAATTTTCTTAGAAAATAATCTTTCTAGGTTTCTTAGAAAAGACATTTCTAACTTTCTTAGAAGTTATCTTTACATTCCTCTTTCTAAAACATATATCTATCAATGGAAAAGTTTTTTCCTAGTGAGAGAAGAAAGTGTTTGTCATAAGAATTGTTCTTTCACATGATAGAATTGTGTGAACGGCAAAATTGTGTGAACGCCCTTAAAAAGGCACATTTGTAATCTTTTGGTTAGTGACAGCCTTCCCTTTCACCAGTGTGGTGCCTTGTTCAGACTCAGACTGTTTAACATTTCTCTGTGTTCCTGTGCTCAGCTTTGCTGTGACCTAGATCTCATTAGAACAGCAGCTCATACTTAGTGCAGTTGATCATGCCCGTCTGCACGGAGCTTTTCAAACATTTCAGACACAGCTTTTTAACAAACACAAGTTTTTTAAATGAAATGCTAATGAAATGCTTGGGACCTAATGCAATGCTCTAGGCCTTTATCCACCCACAGTGGATAAAGAGACCACAGTCTGCCAGGCACTCACTTGGAAATGTCCAGCAATGTTTTGCAACAGCAGCTACGTGCCTGAGCTGACCTTTGCCTGGTGGTGCAAGCTCCAAGTGCAGAGCTGCCTGTGCCATTGCCAAGAGCTGACTTTCCATCATATCTCTTGCAGTTTTCCACTGACTTTTGGACAGGCCTTTGACAGTGACCAATTAGCTCCTTCCTACTTCAGTGAGAGGTGTGGTGGTCACCACATCAGCAGACCTGTCCCATTGCTGAGCTGTGCCCTACTTTGGATCAATCTTTGTCTCTTTCCTTCTCTCTCTGACTCTTTTCCTTTGCTTCTTTTGGCCAGAATGAGATACTAAAATTCTCCATCACCCACTTTGCTTTGGATTACTTAAATGTATTCCCCTCCCTCCCTTCCTCTGCCTGGTCTGTTCAGGCTGAACTGCCTTACACCATGTGGAGCCCCGAAGCAAACTTGAAACTTAAATAACCTCAATAAATCTCATCCTTTGCTCTGGCATCTGGGCGCCTTGCAGGACGTGTAATGGGATGTTCAGGGTCTCAGCCACTGGGAGATGCCTTTTGCTGCCTGCAGCTCTTGCCATCAGCTGGGAAAGAATGATTTAATCATTTAAGAAATGCTAAATGACCAGGTGTGCCGTTTTTTGACTTCTGTGCTCACCTCTCAGTGCTGCAATTCAAAGGGCAGTTCCTGGCCCCAAGACATTATTTTTTAATACAAAGTAGCACTTCCAAATGTAAGTTTTTCCTGGGTATTCCCTCTGCTTTCTGACTGTCTGGAATTTTTCATTTAGAAAAACAATGTCACATTGAATCAGAAAAGTCTGTTTGAATGTAGTCTCCAGCCTCACCCAGTTCCACTTACTCTTGGCGCCCTTCCCAAAAAATAAATCTCTCTTTCTTATATGATTTTTTTTTTTCATTGTGGCTCTTTGGTGAAACTTTCCAATTTTAAGAAAAAACAATAGCACTCTCATTCTTTGCATTTCAAAGCTTTGGATTAGTTGATTTAATAGTGATAAATTGTGCTACATGTTACCAAATATCAATCTTTACACAAAAAGCCAAATTCTCTATGATCTCAACATAAAAGTTCTAATTTTAGAAGTTTTTTTAAAAACAAAACTTAAATATAAGTCTATGGCAAAAACAATACACTGCATATTTTAAAACTTTATTCCAAGTGCCTTTTCTGTAATACAGATCACAGATCTTACAAAAGAAACAATAGTCTGTTATAAACCAGATCTTTCAGTAATAGAAATAGTGACAATTAACATTACCTAGGGATTCTTTCTCCTTAATTAGGATTCATTTAGAATTCACCTGGAAAAATTTTAATAACCCTTTCTTCCTAACAAAGAAGCATGTGGTGGAATTTTAATGGCTCCATTATGTTAAAAACCCACAATGTGATTTTAGTGACGATGGGAATTTGGCTGTACTGCTTGAAGAACATCTGGTTTAAAATAAATATGCAAATGTCTTCATATATGTGTTAATCTGTCAAGTGCAAAGGATGCCAGAGTTCAGTGAGATCAGACACTGAAATATAGTAACCAAAGAGAAGTGGCTGGCAGCAGCTTAGCATCACACAGATCTGTTCATTCATATTTACCTTGAATGCTGTTAAAAAGCACTGTAGACTACGTGTTATACTCTGATGAGATACACAGGCACATCAATGACAAAGCCTTGGTGTTCATCTCAATGTCACTTACACCAGGCAAAACCCACATTTTCCTTCTCTAGGTTTGTGAGAATAGTTTGTCTTCTCCCACAAACCTGAGCTGGCAATGACTGCTATGTCCATTTCCTGGTTCCTTTCTTGGGACCTCATTTCATGACGGGTGTATCAGTTTATAGAGAAGATTGGAAAACAGCTTGTTTTCTAAAAAAACCTTTTGCATGGGAAATCAGAATGGTTTGGGTTGGATAGGACCTTAAGGATTGTTTCATTACAAACCCCTGCCAGGAAACAATCCTTCTGTCAGGTAGCATCCTTCTGATCTTCCTTCCCACAGATGTGGTGTCCCAGCTGAACATCCTCAGGCAGTGATCACTGTTGCTCTGCATTGCCATCAGTGAGATCTGCCAGGGGAACACCCCAGCTCTGGCAGGGATGGTGCTGGAGTCCTGATCCACCATGCCAATCAGGCTTCAGAAAGCAGATGGAGAGGTGCAGGTCAAAGAGCTTCTCCTGGTGTCAGGCATCTCAACACGACACCATGGACACGTGCACAATGATGGAGCCTTGCCAGTCCTGATGTAGGTGGGCCCATTCCCAGCTTCCTTGTGGAAAGTCTTCCTAACATGAGCCTGCAGGTGATACCCTTGTTTTGTGTAATTCAGTAACAGTCAAGAACCAAACTATATCAAGAGGTGTTCTGGGGAAGAAAAAGGCATTTAATCATTTGAGGTTATCAGTAAGAATTGAGAGACATCTCAGATCCCAGGTTTCCTCTTTGTTTACATACGTATGAACATTTTTAGTATGATTGCCTCCAATTAGGTGATGCTTGTTTTTCAGTGGCTGTTCTATATCTCATTTTAATCTGGGCTCTACTATACAGAAAAATGCTGCTTGCTTTTTAAGAGCATGAGGTAAGTTTAGTTCTGAAAACAAAACAAACCCACCAACAACTACAGTAGAAAAGATTAATTTCCACAACTAATTCAGGAAAATTTTTATTGTGCCATATGAGACACACATGAAACAGATTTTTCATATCCCCAAAGAAAACAGAAAGAGGTCACTCCCCTTTACACTGTCCATACTAGCAGGCAAGCATGTGGTTATATTACACCCTAGCAAGAGTCATTAGGTCTGTTCAGAAAACCCCGTGAGTCAGTCAAAATATCTCCAGCTGGGAAGTGCAGCTCTGTCTAGCCTACAGCACCATGCTGTGATTTAAAACCATGATGAAGCCCCTTGTGAGTGGGAGCCTATACACTTACTTTAGCCTGGGTACTTAATTTTCAGGATGTTTGGGATCTCAATGAAATTAAGTTTTCAAGGTCTGAACTTGTCTTCAATTTTATTTAATGGTTATCATCTGGTTTCTCTAGGTAGTTGACATGATTTACATTATCAGGACTTAGTTCAATAAAATATTTCTGAAGGCTCTCTGTAAACAGAATTTCTGAAAAGAACTAAAATTTGTTCTACTTTCAGATGCACATGAAGTTATAAGGAGGCTTCAGAAGTGTAAATTAGCATTAAACCATAAAAATAATGTTTACATTATTTGTATGGTCATCTATGATGTCTACAGCAATTCTCCTTAATGAGGTTGAACTGGCTCTTTCTACAAAGGTCCAACAGTGCTGTCTTTAGTGGAATCAACCCAGGAAAGAGAAACAGTCAATGAATTCTTTAATGCTAACTTGAGGATAAATTTAAAATGTGCAGTCCTCTGGCAATAGCCATGAATTGGTTGTCTTGAAATGTAGACAAATGTTAAGTATTAATGCACCTTCAGATATGGGAAAATGAGTATGTTATGATTTATGTTTCCTTCATTCCTATCACCTTAAATAAGAAAAATACTAGTTCTCAATTGCCAAATAGCTGTATCTGGTATTTGTTAGATTATGATTAACAATAACCATTGACAGCTAGCACCTCAGAGCAAGCCAGCTCTTCTCATTACACTACTGATAGTTCAGACAAGATTTAATCAAACAATGAAAATATACAACATTTATCTTAGCTACTATGCAGGCCTGCACAGATTGAGGGATTTTTGTACAGTTGGGCAACAAAATAGAAGAAATGTTTCATCTGACTCCCAAAACCAGGTGCTAACCTAAACTTTAATGGGCATATGTACTTTGGCTGGCAAGAGCCTCATAAAGGGTCCCTTTGCCTGGTGCTGCTTTTTCTTTGTTCTGCCATGAGTGGGAATAATTTGTGCAGATGGAAAGGATGACACAAGTACTGTTTCTAGGGTTGTGTTTCTGAGTGGGATGTCTTTCCAATCCAGTCTCAGAGTGACTTCTGCAGCCCTCAACAAGAGCAGTCAGCCAGTGAAAAGGAGTAACTTCACCCCCTTAGCCTTCTCTTTATCCTTTTGTATTTTGGCTGACACCTGCAATGTATTAATCAGTCAGAATCTGGCCTGCAACACAATGTGTGCAAAAGTAACATTCAACTGAGTGACTATGATGTCTCACTGCACTAAACATGCTCATTAAAAACAGGCAAACCCATTAAGTCAGTATAAAACAAGAACAGTTCCAAATACTTAAAAATGGAAGTGCAGCCAAAATTCCCAGAAATTGGAAATGATTAAGCTGTATTCCATATTTAGTACATGTGAACACACATGTGACCATGAATACATTCATACACAAGGAAATGTATACAGAGTTTGGAAGCACAGGCTGTACTGCCCAGGTGCAAAGGGCTAGGAAATGTTGCTGATCACAGAGAAAGCTGTTTTGTGGAGTTTTGTAGTCCTGTGTGCTCTGACCTAAAAAACATACATATTTTATATATTGGATCCACTTTTCCTTACTCTTCTTTTTACTAGAGAAAATAAAAATAAAGCAAATAGAAAAGTTCTAGTTATCCTGGAAGAAAGGAATGTGTAGTATCAAGGAGAAGAAACAGAAGAATTAGAATTTCTGCATAAGTATTGAATTAAAGGAATGAGTCTTTGAATTAGTCTTAGCAGAAATTTTTAAAGGACAGAAATATCTACAAAATGAGCAAGTGCCCTGTGCAAATACATCACTGCCCACAATAGACTTAAAGCGATGGAAAAGTGTAAATTACAGTCCCATTTCACCATCTCTGAGTGTAGATACATGTCTCCTACATTTACACCAAGTTCCAGAATGTTTCCAGTGGCTTCTTCATTGAATTTCTTGTCACGACAGCTGGACCCTCCTTCAGCAGCACAGATCTCATCCAACGCCAGATAAAAGCATCTAAAGGAGCCCATGTGAAAAATTCTGACTTTAATGGTTAGTAAGAGGCAATAGCAATGTTAACCTGCAGAGGCATCACAGAACATCTGCAATTAAACATAGAACCATGCCTCAGAAATGCGAACAGTTTATATATTTGCTTAATATAACATTTTGTGAGGTGCTTCTGAGGAGACCCTTGGTAAGAGACATAACATTCTTCAAAGTTTGAGAAATGTGTTCCTGTTAACATAGGTAATTACAAATGTTTCTCAGAATAAATAGAAAAGGCATTTGAGGGCCAGGGCTGTGAAGAAGTAAATCTGTGAATACCTGTGAATATACCCAAGCATTAGTGACACACAAGTTGAAAGTCTCCAAGCATCCCTAGAGTATCCTCATGTCATGAGCAGAGTATCTGTGGCCATGGTTATACCCATGCCATGAAAACCACTTGTTCTGTGCAAGTAAAATGTCCCACAGGAACCTTTAACCAGACTGGAAAAAATTATGCCAGATAACGCTTTCAAAGCAATGTAAGGTCAAGATTTCAAATTTTAGAAATACTTAGAAGCATCAGTCTTGGCAAGAGGAGTAAAGGCCTGCCCTCCAGCATCAATGCTTTCACAGTCTTTCTTTGGCTGTATCAGAGAGTTCAGCTCTGAGTGAGCTTTCTGTGGTTATGCACTTTGTCACCAGCTTCATCCAATAAAGCAACAGCGGGGATTTTAAAGGGATAATTAATGCAAAAAAGTTATTCTGCTAAAGCAATACCAGTCTTTATCGGTTTCATAAAGGAGGCAACAACTCAACAGTTATGGCCTTATTAGAAGCATGAGTTAAAGTTCTATTTTTTTCCTAAAAACCCCTATCTACTGTTGCTGATCTGAGGAGAAAAGAGGCAAGGGAGCTAAATATGTAACTGGTCACTGTAGTATGTAGTATGATGAGGCCAGAACTTTCCCTGACTTATAAATAGCCCAGCCAAAGTCTGGGATGAAGTGTGCTGGGGTCATACAAAGAATTCATGGCACATGCCAGAATTGCACAATGTCGTAATTGTAACCCTTGCTTTCATTTATTAACAGCAGTATTTTTTGTGCCAAGTCTGTAGTTAAACTGCACATTCTCTGGGAAGCAAAAGTGTTATCTTTATATTCAACAAGGTGCCTGTAACACTTTTTGGACCCACAATTATTGTAGTATAGTTCCATGCATCGCTGTAGAATTCATACCCCAAAGAGCCTTTCTGGAACATCAGTTACACTCTACAGTATTCTCTCCTCTCATTTCTCCTTTTTTCTTTTTCTTTTACTTGCAAAAAGAGAAGAGCATAATGCCAGATGTATCAAGCTGCTGGGTTTGCAATATGCTTAGCAACACAAACAGCCTGGCTGACAATGATCCCAGTGAGAGGAAGCGTTTCACAATAAAGCCATTAGCCATCATGTGGTCTGAAGTTCCAGATGCATGTGTCTAAAAGTTGACTTTTTTTTTTCTGCCTATCTGGTTTCCTGTGAATTTTGGACTGTGAAATGCACAATGTACCATTTTTATTGGGCCATGTATATTGGGAATGATATGCCTTTAGTGGTGTCTGCAAAATTACTCCTGAACACTTTGGAGAGCATGTGGAGCTTATTTGCATTTCTTCCTTATGGGTTGGGGAAAACTATCTATTTTTTTAAAAAAAGAAATTTTCTTGTGAAAAAACATGCAATTTTTGATTCCTTTCATAATATTTAAGAGAGAAGAAAAACATACAGCCTTTCCCACTTCCCAGTTCCCTGTATAAATTTTATATACCTTGCAGAAGAAGTATTCCTCAGGATGCCTTCCATACCATCTACTTCAGCTAGTCTAATTCACAATTAATCTGATTGATATCTACTGAGATATTTAAAAGCCTGATTACATTGGAGAAATTTGTAGCTGTATAATATTACCTCATTGATCACAATAATTTGTGTCACTAAGTAGCTGTGAGTAACAGGCACAACAATTCACAACCTAGCACTTATTTTACAGACTATATTTTTATGTCCACACATAATCTAAACGTACTCTGAGGGTGCCATCCCTTAAATATTCTGAGTCCTGACTTCTGCATTCCACAAGAGTTCTTTAGTCAACAAATATTGTAATATGTGATTTTAGGGAAACAAAATGGAAAAAGTCTTCTAAGCCATCAAAGCAGTGCAACAGATGCCTGGTTTAGGAGGGCTGGAGCATATTTCCTTTTCTTCCAGACAAAACAGATTTACAGTAGAAGACCTAAAACTGTAGTGATACTGGGACTGAGGACAAGAGCAGCAGAGTTGAAAGACCATGCCCATGTCTTGGGACACAGCAACAGCAAGAACCCTTTTAATTAATGATGCCACTGCTATGAGGAGAATTACTTGCAGAATAAGCTCACATGAATTAATCAGGGTGACTGGGTCAATTGACAATTTTTTTTCTTAAAAGAAAATTTCCAGAAGAACTGCAGCTCATTTTTTCCCAATCAGTCTAAGAGAAGATAGGCTAAAACTAGATCAGACTAAAATAATTCTTTCAGATTTTATTGGAAGATAAGGAAAGAAGAAATTAATATGAAGTCTTTCAAAACTGATTGGAAGCATGTATCCATTTTAGAAATGAGATAATTTCATTGGAACAAGCACTTTGGCTATATTTAGGATTTATGACCCTTTTCTAAACAGAGCTGCCAAGAAAGAATAAAATTTTATTTGGCAAATTTAAGCATGTTTTGTTTCAAAACATATGGTGTAGAAATTTGGGGGGGAAAAAATGATGTTTGAATTCTCTCCTTAATTTCCCTTTCCCGTTGTGTTGGCCTCGGGGTACAGTGTATTTTATCAGCTGTTTCCCACAAACCCATCCTGACACTGCTGTTTCTTTTCAGACCTGCTGCACTGTTCTTGTCTCCTTCTGCCTAATAAAGAACCTTTAATTGGTAAGACCTAACAAAAATCCTTCTCTACCCTCTTTGCTTACATTCAATTCCTTTTGCTACCTTTCTTTCTGCATCATTTTGTGCCTATTTTCCCCTGACTTGCTGCAATTGGACACTATCCAAACTTTTCTGCTCCCACCCCTGACTCCCAAAATCAATGTTAGTGTTAGAAAACTGACAGAAGAAAAGTCATCAATTTCATTACAGAGACCAGGCTGAATGTCATACTGGATTACTTAAAACTCTATTATTATAGTTTTTCTTTATTTAGGGTAAAACTCTTCTAGAAAAAATCCCCTACACCCTACACACACACACTCACATGTCATTCCTTTAAATTTTTCTGTGCATAGAGTAACTAATATCATTGTGCAAAATAAGAAATATTTTCTTCTTTGAGAAGAATATTATCCCAAATTTTTTCTTCAGATATTTTCTTCATTGATCAGGGGATGGCTACCAGTTGTTTATATTTTCTAACTTCATTGCCTGCTGTTAACATTAGTTTTAATTTCCATGCTTTTAATTGATACAGAGTAAAGTTCATAGTGCTTTATGTTGTAATAGGCTTTAATTTGATTTTGGAGCATTTTATAAATATCCATTTTACAGAGGTCAGAAAATATCAGGTGCTAGAAATATCCTTATTCCTTCCTTGTGCATGAGATTAGCTCTAGTTTGTCAGTCAAACTTGTGTTATTTAATTCTTGTTAATATTTTTATTTCTTTTAGCTATAATATGTATAATATATAGGATATTCATAATACACAGGACATCAGAAGTAAAAAAAAATGTAAAACTGAAACAATTCTTCATGTTTAATATTAATGTCTTGTTAAAAATTTTAGAGTTAGAGGGTTTTTAGTGGCTGTGGGTTTTTGGTTGGTTGGTTGGTTTTTGTCTGGTTGCTTTGTTGTTTTTTTTTTTATTTCTGAGAAATAGATTTTAGCTCTGGTCATGGTGTTAGCAACACTCAATTTTTAAATAATTAGGAATTCATTGTCATTGTTTTTGCTGTAATTCAGTGAGTAGAAGCACTAAATTCCATTGCTGGTGGTATCCTGGTATGACTTGGAACCTCCATGGAAGGTCCTTTGTAACCCCTGCCAGTGGTCAATGATGAGAGGTGTCCAGGGAGCCCTAATTTAAGTCTTGGGTGTAGCCATTTACAGTTCAGATATCTCTAAGTTTTGGAAGGTTTGTTGGGAAGACATTTCAAAAAAGAGCAGTGCTGCTTAGCCACCTTTCAATTTTCTTATAACATCTTACAAATAAAGTTGTGGTTTTGTTTTGGTGCGGATTTTTGTTTGGTTTTTAATTTGGTTTTGTTTTTGTTTTCCCAAATGCCTAAATTTGTTTTTGCTCCATTAGAAATTATAAAAATTATCAATATCCTCTTGCCTCCCTCAAATTATCGTTGTAAGATGTAAGAAATATGTGGCATTAATAAATATTTAAGCTTCAAAATATATATATTCAAAGAAGGTGAATATAATTAACAGTTCCAGTCACTTTTCACAAACAAATCTGTGTACTCATGAAAGCCTTCTATCATACTCGTATGTAGAATACTTTGTATTTGGCCACAAAATTGCTCTTTCAAATAATATTATGGTTTGATTACATGCTTTTGTTCTGTTTACTGCAATAAAATGTTTTCTTCATTGTTAAATAATGGAGGGAGAAAATAAAATAAAATAAAATAAATAAAATAAAATAAATAAATAAAATAAAATAAAATAAAATAAAATAAAATAAAATAAAATAAAATAAAATAAAAGCTATATTATGATTTTGTAAAGAAAAGCAATCAGAGCTGTTTAAGCAAACCAGTCTCTATGGTATATTGGGGGAACAGTGAAGTAGGAAGTCAAGGTCACCCTTGTAAATGTTTGTGTGTGTGTGTGGGGGCATTTTCAGCCACATCCAAGCACAAAGCCCCAGTTGATTCTGCAGAGGCTGAGGGGATTAAAGATGAAGCTCCCAGCAAAGAAGGCTTAAGGGTTGAAGCTGCACTTTTAAGGAATTGTAAAGGAACATACCAGAGTGTCAATATCAATCATCCCTTTATGCTCCTGGTTTAGCATTTTCTATTTATTTATCTGTTCTTCTTTTGTTTAGCAAAATCCTCGGCCTTCCAAGCTGTGTTCACATAAGAGGGGAAGGAGCTTTTCCATAGCTAAGGTTTATTAGTGAACTAATTGACCAGTTCCCCTCTGCAGCCCGTAAGTGTTCTCACATTTTGGACAATCACTCCGTGTCTAATGTGTCCACCCTCCAAATCACTTTTCCAACTTTCCCTGACGGAGTCAATAGGTTGTGGGACCACCGTGGGTGCCTGTGCCGAGGGCTGGGCACTCGGGGAGTGCTGTGTGTTTCACCCTGATAGCCTGGAGTAGCTATTAGCTCTAATTGTTGAATGGTTGAACGCTTTGAAGGACAAACGCATGTCCTAAGGCTGTGGCCCTGATGAATGCAAGGGTTTCTTTCACTTGTCATTAGTAATTGAGGGTAAATTAATATTTACTAAGCAGAGGTTCACAGGAAAGAGAATGCATGAGGAATCTAAGGGGAAAAAAAATGCCACAGGAGAAAATGTTTCCTTTAACACTTTGAACTCAGTTGGCAGCAATTAAGAAACACCTAATGGAAACTTGGAATAAAATTAATAATTTTATTACTTTCCCCCCCTTATTATAACAGTAATTTCCTCTCCCTTGATGCATAAACATTATAAACATTCCAGATGCATAATATATGTTATTAATGGGTGATACCCTGCTAACTAGAACTGCTGAATTTCAGAAATGTGGACTTGTACAAAATAGATTTCATTCACAATGTGTAAAAATTTATCATGGCTGCATGTGTGTTTACAGAGGAGCTACAGAGGAGCCCATTCCTATGTAGCACTTGATTTATTTAATAAATTTGAAAATGCTACACAGATACAGCTTTTTGGACCAAACTTTTACCTTTAAACATCAGAGGTTCTTGTCATATGATATGTGGTACACATAGACATTCACACTTTTTTTGATGTTTCCTTAAAGCATCACTAAAGCCCTGAAGTGATCCATATGTTGACTGAATACCTAATGATGATTGAATTAAATATGGCACAGGCATTACTTGGTGGAAGTCTTTCACTCCAGCTACATAAAAAGATTTTTTTTTTTTTTTTAATGTTCAGCTATTCAGTAAAAGCAAATGGAAGCATGGAACTAAAGCTGGCAGGGTGTACAACCCAGCAGAACAGAAATAAAACACTGAGTGAAATAGCAAAGGGGAATCTTTGAGTCAAATCAACTCCTGGATTATTCTACTGGTTCAATGTCTTGACTTTACTACCAAACCTCCCAGGTCTGCTGATGGACTCAGGGCAGACACCCTGTGTTTTCAGGAAGAGTTTTGTTCTGGTGGAATGGCCTCTCCTCCAGCCAGACACCAGTCTGCATGCACTCTTTTGCTCAGGCTCCAACACACCAGGAGCGGGGCTGAAGCGTGGGGATTAGGGATTTTCCGTATTCAGACACATCTATTTTAGATAAATTTCACAGCACAAACCAGATGCAAAACAAGGCAGGCTGCAATCTTATGATGAGAGGAAAAGAAACTTTGTGTAACCAGTAATTTCCCCCAGCCTTTCCACTGGGAAAAGCTAATATACCCCAACATCACAGACAATTAACCATCAGCTCCTCTGAACGGAAGTGTCAAAGGTTTGGGGAGATTCTGACAGCTACCAAGCCATACACTGAAATGTCTTTATGGTCACATCCTAATATCCTGTACAAATGGAGTAGAAGTTAGGATTGTAACTTTATGAAAGTAAAAGATTGTTTCAGATGAAAAAATCTGCTCTGGCCAGTTAAACCAGATTTAAGTCTGCTCTTGCTAAGAAAGCCACATGAAACGCTCTTACTGGAACTTAAAAGTCCCAAATTAAATATTATTATACAGCACATACATTGGATTCATCTGTCTAAAGTTCCTTGGAATAAAGCAAACCTCTTTTTTGGGGGGGGTATATATATTTGAGAAGAAATTTTTTTAGAAAGCTAGCATCACATTGACTCTTTAATGTGGAAACAGCTAAAGTCACTGGTAAGACTGTGTGAAATCTTATCTTAATCTTCATTAGTCATACAGATCTGTTCCTCATTTTGAGGCATCTATGCTTTCAAGTAAAATTCTTTCACAGGTAGCCGTAGTAGAACACCATTTCCAAACACTTGGAATCACAAAATATTCATCTTTTTCCTGAAATATATGACTTTTTGCAGAAGACACTCCCTAGGTTTCTTTAGTTTAGAAAGAAAAATACAAAACTTCCCTCTAAAATCCCAGGGGAAACCCATTAGACACCAATAAGTCATGCCTTTTAACAAAAATATATGTTGTATCTGAAGCAATGAAATCTGCACCTGGGCAGCTGCTGCACAGCTCCATCGGTGGCTTCCTCACCCACAGAACATCACTGCTGTGTGCCTCTCTGTCCACAACAACTCAGCTGCTTTTTTCCTTCTGAGGCTGAGAATCTTTTTCTTTGAGAGGGGAAATATTTCCAAGGGCTTAATTAATTTAGTATAGCAAGTAATTAGCCCAAAAGGCAGGGGGAAAAAATAACCCAACCGACAAACCTCTCATGTTAACTCCTGACACTGTGCTATACAATTTCAAAGAAAGCACGTCTTACTACGGGCTTTAGGAGCTCAACTTCCCATTAACACCACTAATAAAAACGTAATTGGAGTTGTAGTTTCGTTTTCTCCCTCCAGCAGAGCATTACTGCATTCCTCCCCTGCGCGGGCTTGGCGCTCCGGAGTTTGTAGTTAGCAGCCAGCAAGATGTGTCCTCTTGGCGGAACTCACCACTTCATGAAAGATGTGGTCAGGATCCCAAAGAACCGTATTGGGACCAGATGTACTCTTGTCACTGAGTCTTAAACCAAGACTCTCATGAATCTTAAGTTTCCATTTTCCCTCTCTGCTCTATTACAAGGAAAAGAGTCTGAGTGAATTACTGTCGACGTTGCGAGCAGAAGTATTTTTTACTCAAAAATAGACGTCACCGTGGGAAAATGCTATACAAGAAACTATGTCAAAATAAATTTTCACTAAATTAGGCAAGCTGAGGTTGTCATATCTTAATTAAATGAGTGTTTGCCTAAATAAGTTAGTATGTCTAGTCAGAATCAGTAGTCCCCAAAATCAGTGATGCATTGCCAATTTAGTTTTTAGACAATAAAGGCGTTGGCTCTTTAGCATTAGTGCTGTACGTGTTGCAAAACAAAACAGGAACAATTCTCATTGGTGAAGGATTTCAATAAACTTTAATAATATCCATATGTACAATAAATATTTCTGGCCCCTCAAGCACTTATATTTCCTTTTGAACTTGTGAACAGAAATTGATTCAAGGTGATAAATTTGTAATCCATTATGATGGATGGAGCTGTCTTTAAGAAAAAAAGATAATGGTATATAATTTATATATTCTCTGTGAGTAGATTTAGAAAAAAATACCTAAAAGGAACCCAGATGTAATGAAGTAGAGTAAATAAAGTCAACTGTAATATTAGTTTTTACTGAAGCATGTGCCACATAATTAGGAGTACAAAGAAATGCAAATGATGCAAATATTGCTTTTGGCTGCCACAGCTGACCTTGTAGCAACTTGTTTTAAAACAATATACTTATTACATATCTACCATTAATTAAGTAAAGTATGATATTTTAGTTAAATTTTCAAGCTGGAAAAACAAGTGTCGTAAGATTAAACAGAAACAGGTGTGAATTTCTGAACACATTTGCAAAGTGCAGTTTTGCCATTAAAAGCTCAGATGCTATAGTTTTGCATAACAGAAAACCACGGCCACACGTGTGGTAAAATAGCAAATGTTGATTTCTGAAGGATATTTGGCACGCTTGCATATTTATTCCCCATTGTCTCGTAGTTTTATTAAGCACTCTTCTATTGAAATTCAAAACATCACATTAGCAAACTCTGATGGCAGAGAAGACTCAGAGCTCATGGCCAGGGTGCGCACAAGGTGATGTTGAAATCCTTGCAATAAAAAAGGACATAATGAAGATATCCACAGGGGGACAGGTAAATAGTGCCCTTCATCCTACCTCTCCTTTTTACCCTGCAGGGACACTGGGGGTGCATTGTCTTGGATAAAGAGAGGCAGTTTGGCCACAGGTTTGAGAAGAGGCAGGTTCTGCCCTGGACTTATTTGTCCATAATGGAATAATAAAACACCTGTGTTAAGGTGACTTGAATGGATCTCTGTCAACCCAGCATATTATTGGCCAGAGAACAGAGGAGAGTCTGTGAGAAAACCCACACCAATTCCAAGGTGTTTTCCAGGTAAATGCCACTGGCTTGCTGAATGACTCACTCTGTGAAGAGCAAACACAAAGAGGACTTCTCATTTATCTGCCTTCTATAATGCTATATCAAAATAAAAAGTCAAAATAATTGTAGACTGTGTTTTTAACTGAATTATGAGAGATGCCACACAATGGTGACCTGCAGGAAATGTATTCTTTGCTCATTCTGCATGTCTTTTACAGGTTTTTACACGAAATACAAGAGAAAGATGTAAAACCATGAGTAATGTGTAGCTAGTAAGAGCTAAGAAAAGTGTAGAAAAAGTATGCAATAAGTAGTCAGTGATATAAACCATTACAATGAGCCCTTACATATCTGAAGCCAGATGTTGTTCCAAATTACATCACTGTAAATCCAGAATAGTTCCACTGAAGCCAACGAATCTACTCCAGATGAGAGAAGAATTTTGTCTGCAATCTATTCACTTCAGATCAGTTTATATCCATATGTCCATAGTTTACTGTAGTATTTTTTTAAATGAAGAAAATACCTGACATAATCCAATGATCTCCAGCATAGTGTTTGTCTGAAAGAACAAGCTTCACTAACAGGTGAGTTGCTGCCTATCAAATCCCTTAAGTTCATTGACTGTAATCAACAAAGTTCATGTTGAAAGGTGAAGAGCAGTAAATCATCTCTTCACAAATATAGTGGCTGGCCTGAAACCAGAATTCAGAGTTCACTGCCTAAAGGGTGTCCTATTGACCGTAGCTGCCAAAGTACAGCAGAAATTAGAGAAGTTTGCAGAAAGTCACAACCCTCTGCCTTGCACATACAGTGTATTTAGATTTACAAAGGAGGTGCAGTTGCAGCAGATCTGCTCTTTAAGTTCAGGTGCATGAATGATGGACAGCGGTAGGACTCTGCAGATGGCTCCCTTGTCAATTTTGTGGCACAACAGAAATTCATAATTCACACCACTGTCACCCTGGTTTTGAAGACTTTTCTAAGCCTTCTGTAATATTCTTCATATTGGAGTCAGAATTTTTACTTTCTCACAGTTTGTACTATCAACAATGGCCATGTTTTGCTAACTGTCTTTGTTTACATGGTTTATGTGGGAGGAGAAAGTTGATTGACAGTTGGCTTGACCAATGTGGTTTAAGAGGTGGAATTCCATCCTCCAATCCACAGGCCCCATAGGAAACGTATAAAATTGAGTTTTGCAAATAAACTTGCCCCCTTTCCTGCTCTGCACACATGCATGTCCTCGTGTGGTTCTTTTCATGTCATCTGTGGCAGACCACTGCAGAATTTACTTCATCTAGCGAAAGTGACAATAAATAGGGTACAGATTACAGGAAATCAACTACTTTTCAAGTGTATTTTGACCATTCCTGATGGTAAGTGAAGGCACGTTTGGTGTATGTGAACAAAGTTATTTTTTCCCTGATTTACTTGTAGATAGACACCACATTGCAGAAAGTAATTTTCTTTGCATTAACCCAGCAGGTGTGACAGTTTAGTGGGAGCAGAGATATAGTAGGGGCATTTAGAGTACCTTTCTCTCCTGAATGACTGATTAATAGTCAGATGTCTCCAAAGGATTAAAGTCTGTCAATAGAATGCAAAAGTTGGGGTTGTTTTTTTGTCTCTTTCTTGAGGGAGTTCAGACTTCTGATTCAAGAGGGTGTGTAGGTTTTATCCACTCAAAACATTAGATCATCTTGTGACTATAACTATGTTAATGAACCACCTTTTCTAAGACCCACTCAGATTGGTAAATGTTGTTTTCACCTAAGAATGCAGGTATTTGAATGAAAATATTTGAATATGTGGAATGGAAAATGTGCACAATTTCTTACATTTCTTCAGAGATAAGTGGAATTCACAAAGACAAGTGGCCATGCCAAGCCATGTTCATCTTCCCACTGCTGTTTTAACTATTAGGGTTGAAGACCTCTGCCTCCTTCACTGATGGTGTTTTTAAGGTACCTCAAATTGAGGGCAGCTCTTAACACACCAAGAGAAGACTGAGTGGGAATAACTGTTTCTACAATACAGTGGCAGGGCCATAACCTGAAGGAGGAATACTGGATATTTGTCCTCTTGCCCTTGATTTTGGTCCTTTGGTAGTTTTCCAGCTGCTGTGCAATGCTGGCTACATTTTAGAGCTGTAAATGGGAATAGTCCTGGGAGCAGAGCCCAGTTCCATCTTTCCAGCTGAGTACCAAAGCCATGAGTTTGTGCAGTCCAGTTCCCTTCAGCTTGCCCTCCTGCTGATGCTTTGACTTTTGCACACCAGTGAAAACAATGGTTTAACTTCAGTAGGAGGGCTAACAGTGACCATCCTGCCAACCAGCCCAGGCAACCACCTGGGAGTTTGCCTCTTTCTGTCAAAAAATGGGCTTGGATTTCCTCAGGGTAAGAAGATTCTTGATCCCTAATTTGCCACTCTATTGACTATAGCTTTTTGGTGAAGATAATCTTTTCTAGAGACATTTCCAAGGGAACATGCCCACAGCTGTTTCCTTTGGTACTGGTCTCGGTACTGGCTGTGTGTGAATTTGCTCAGGACATGGCAAACCTCAGATCCCTTCCAGGGCACAGGTCCTTATATAAAAAGGCCCAACAGCCTGAGATCTGTGCCATGAAATGCCACACACCTCCCCATCTCTGGTCTCTAGCAGACTTATGAAACACTTGTTTCATCCCAGGGCCTGGCCAGCTGAGGTACTTTCTGGTCTAACATGGAAATATCAAGAAAAATTCAGCATTTCTGGGATTAAGAACTGCTAAAGCCAATCAGTTCAGTTGCTCTCTGAGGACCTGCATGGCACAGAAATGGTTCTGTGGTATTCTCCAGGGTGTTCTTTCAGGTGCCCTCCTGACTTGTGAGATGCAAAACTGACAGATTCTCAGAGCCACCTCCTGCCCCCTGGTTTTCAAGGGGTGAAAGCTGATAACTACAGCCCAGGTGGGAACTTTGGTGCACACTGATAGTTGAGTCAGAGAAGGAGGACTTCCATTCCAGCTGACTTCTGAGTATTTAAACAGCAGTCAGAGAGAGTTACTGGGGTCCATTTCCCCAGTGGGATTAAGTGGAGATTGTTCCTCTGATCTCCCAGTGCCAAGTTGATTGTCTGAGTGGAATTTTCTGCAAGATATCCATCTTTATTAAAATAGTACTATAATATGAGATGGAATTCACAGAGCATTTTGCACAACTGCAGATATTATCTTAAGCATGGGCTATTACTTTTCCTTTCCATAGTTTTGTGGTTTGCAAGGCTCATGGTCAATTTATCTTCCTGCAGAGCACAGACAATTCCCTTTGATTTGAGGGGAGTTACACATGACATGTAAAGGAGAACAGGAACTTCACATTTTCTTTAAAAAAAAAGCAAATAAAGGCTGAACAGGGTGTTTTACACTGAAAATTAACTGAATTGTGGTGTTATTTAGCAAAAAACAACAGAAAACTTCTAAAACTGTGATGAACTATTCTTTTTAGTGGTTCTATTATACTGAAAATGGCAGGATTCTTAAAAACCCACATAAAAAACATCCTGTACATTTCTCTGCTTTGTTCTGCAAAGTTGTGCTGTTGAACTTCATCTTTTTTGTCAATACATGGCAACAACAATGTTCAGAGGTAGAAAACAGTATTGAAAGCAGCTTTTCAAACTGGATCTACTGGCAGTGTTGACTCCAGCTGATATTATGATGGGGCCCTGCAACATTGCCACTGAGCAACCTCTCTCTGTGTACATTTTCATCAGTTTTAAATGCTGTAAATTTCAGCTTCAAACTGATCCTCATCTCTGTCAAAACAGTGATTCTTTTTTACCTACCAGTTCCTAACTAGAGGGAATAAAGATAAGTGAAATTACCTCCTTCCAACTCTGTGAACATCCTTTTAGAATAAATAAAAAGCATGAACATAATGCATGAGTCACACAGAGCCTGATGTAACTACCAGTGACAGCTGAAACACATATGCTTTATTGCATGATGCTGTTAAATAGCAGGAGAAAGTTCCAAATTTTTAGGACTTATGAAAGTTAGAGAAAACAGAAAGTCCTTCAGGGAAGAACTTCTAAATATTTTAAGGGTGTAATAGAAATCAGAATGGTGAAAGAGAAAGCAAAAGAATGAGGCCAACATATTTTTGCAGCACATTGAAATTTCCCTTTCTCTTAGGGGATATTTTGTATTTTTCATTATTTTCTACCCATTAGCAATCTAGCATCGTGTTTGTTTGGCTAAATATTTCACTGCATATATACTTCAAAGTTACCTTTACCTATGTATTTTCTGCTTCACGAAAAAGCTGCCACTGACTTTGTGGCTGAAGGCAAGGGTAAAAAACCCTTACCTGTAGATTAAAAAAGGTCAAGTATTTTAAGTAATTTGTTCTAGTTTCAGAGCAAAAACGACTCTTTTCTTTTAGAAATTTGTACATAGCTTCTATATATAAGTAAATTTAAAATGTATATTGGCTTGAAATTAACACCTTGGCTTTTCAATAAATGTGACCACAGTAAAGTATTTGATGGGAAAATAAGGTCTTTTACCTCATCCATGGCCACCTTTATTTCTATGCATTTTTTACCCTCATAACTGAACCATATCTGAGATGCTTATATTAGGTTCAATTTATAGACAGGAAAACTCATTGTCTTCAGTAAAGACCATGGAATTTTCTTTTCCTAAAGGAAATTTGTATAGGTGAAGTGATGTAGATGGCAATGTTGGCTTTGGGTCTGACTGATGAGGAGTATAACTGATGTGCACAGCTATGTGCATCCACTTCACGTGCTTGGAGTTTTAAATCTCTTTGGAGAGTGTTGTGTCTGTTGCCCATGAGTGCTCATCCTCTCACTCTTTCTCAAAACAATGCCAATTATTAATAAATCACTGATAAATTGTGCTCAGTAGTATGCAGAATATATCCTAGGCAGGCAAGATCAGTCAAATCTTTGGAGGTGAACTCCAAACAGTTTTCTGTTGTTGGTCTATTGGAGCAGATCTGGAGTGTTCAAACACAAGGAATTACTGTCATTTCAGGCATGGAGATTTCCAGTGGGGTGGGCTGGCTGCCCTTCAGCAGGACATGTGTTAGATAACACAAAGCATCCTGCAGTGTTCTAGGTGTGTGTGCTTGGTAAAGCCTGACTTAAGCCTCTTTAAGTCAGTCCTGACATGGACTAAGACACAGAAAGTGGAATCAGATGGTGACTGGGAAGGTGCACATCATCCCTTGCTGTGGAGACTTAGCCAGGTCAAGAGCTGTACACACAAAAGGTCCTTTTTTTCTATCCTTGATAGAAAATGACTGAAAAGAGGATTTTCTCTTCTTATGTATGCCTACTGCATGAGAAATTTAGTAGTATAGAACAAAAAAAGAATATTTCAGTTGGAAGAGACATAAAATGACCATCTAGTCCTACTGCTTGACCAACTAAAGTCTTACCTGAGTGTAAAGGACATGGTTAAAGGCTTTGTCCAAATGTCTCTTAAACACAAACAGGCCTGAGGTATCAAGCAGCCCTCTAAGAAGCATGTTCCAGTGTTTGTTCAGCCTCTTAGTACAGAAAGGCTTCCTGCTGTCCAGCCTAAACCTTCCATGGTGCAGCTTTGAGCCATTGCCATTGTCCTGTCACTGGATACCAGGGAGAAGAGATTGGTACCTCCCTCTCTTTTTTCTCTGCTACAGAGAGAAATGAGGTCACCCTCTCCAAAATTGTTAGAGTTTTTCTGGTGTTTGGCCCAGCAAACATGCTAGTGCAAAGAATCTGCCACAATCTTTTCTTACTAAGCATCTCCAAAAAGCATTGTTTTGTGTTTTGGGAGTTTTCAATAAAAGGATTTCAAGAAAGAGAATGTAAACAGAATTTATCATGGAATGATAGCACCAAAGGGAATAGCTGTGAACAGACTGGAAGAAAATTTATGTATGTGACATTGTCTGTGTATAACTGGCACATATTGTAATAATCATTATTTGAATTATTCTTTTCCTTTCTACTCGACAGGCCTATCCATTATGAAAATTGTTATTGTTTCAATGAGAATACAAGTTGTTCTGAGCTTTTGGAAGCAGATTATAACTATTGTTGCCAGTTCCTAAAATGCCTATTGGGCATTGCTATTTTATTCAGTAAATAAAGAATTTAAAACAATAATTGCTATTTGTTAGAATGAACATACTTGAATCAGTTCTTGTCCCTGTAGTGCAAGGCCTTTCAGTCAGCATTTTCTAACTGCTACCAACATTTGCCAGCTGAAAATGCTTTAGCAGTCAGGATATGAAAATGAGAGATGTCATAAATCAGTGATGAAGGGATATTTAACAGAAATCTAAAAACCATAGAATGGTTTGAGTTAGTAGAGGTGATCTAGTCCCTGCCATGGGTGGGGACACCATCCACTAGACCAGGTTGCTGAAAGCACCAGCAGTAGTTCATTTTGAACTCCTATTATTTTTGCCATCTGTAAGGAACAAATGGCAATGGGATTTGTAACATCCAAAACCACCAGTACTGAAATTAAATACCAGACTCTTTAAAGCAGGCCAGGCTGCTCTCCAGCTCAGGCATACTGAGCTGCTGGTAATGGATACTATTGAAGACAGTCTTGTAGGTGACATCAACTGTTTTAACTCTAGATTATGTCCTGTGTGCACCCAGCTCCCCTTGATATTGGTGGGAACTAGGTAGCATAATATCTTTGAGTATTTTGGTTCTTAGGGCTTTCCATTTGAGCCAGAAAGTCATCTGGGGATAGCTCTGGCCATGATCTAAGGAAGCTTCTCACATAGGAAGTGAGACTTGCCAGAGCTTTGAAGTCTTTTTGTTTTTAAAGACAGTAAAACATTTCTTCTGTGAAGTCATTCAAGGGGGCTTCTCNAGAAGGTAGAGCTTCCAGTGCCTGTTGTTAAGAAGGGTGAATTTGGTTCTACCGGGATTTGCCAGCAGTTCAAGGTTATCAGACAGTTCAACACTGTCTCTTTACTGAGTTTTTATTGTCATAAAAGAAGTCCTGCTGTTTCCAGCAGAGGAGTTCTCATTGAAGAAGACAAGTGCGTGAACATAATGCTACACAAAATCCATAAATCCCCTAAACCTTTTTTTAATAAAGATTTCAGTTAGAATGAAAACTGAAATGAAGAAATCATTTGCATAATTCAAACATCAGCTTCCCTTTCATTAGCTGCTTAACTGCCTTATCATACACTGTTTCCCTCCTATACCTTTTCCTCTCCTCTCCTCTCCTCTCCTCTCCTCCTTTTCTTTCCTTTTCTTTTTTCTTTCTTTCATGAATGTGAGCTATTCCAACAGAATTAAGGGAAATTAATTGCACATGGTGTTAAACTGGAGGAGGTCAGCTCAAAGAATTTTCGTTTTCAGTTTAAAGAAACCAACCCTCCAAACACTGTAGCTGCATTTGAAGTTCAGTTTCATAAGTCTCTGATAATGTTTAATCTGAAAACTGAAGAAAAAGAGGGGACGAAGAAGAGGAAAACAAACTTTTCTCAGTGGTACCTAGTGTAGGAAGAGGCACAAATGGAAACACATGAAATTCCATTTAAATGTAAAAAAAAAAAAGATAAAAACCTGTCACAGGTTGCCCAGAGAGGTTGTGGAGTTCCTCTCCCTGGACACATTCAGAACCTGACTAGCCAAGGTCCAGGGCAATCTGCTGTAGTTATCCCAGCTTGAGGAGGGGCCTTGGACTGGATGATCTCCAGGGTCCCTGACAAACCCAGCCATTCTGTGCCTCAGGGTGCTGTGGAATGTTTTTGAAATCTAACCCAGGTTTAACCATAGTTAATTCTTTTGTATGTATGCCACTGTTTTTCTCACCTTTCTTTCTTCCTGTAAGTGAAAGCAACAAAACACCTGTGCTTAGAGTGAAATGAAATTACTCTTAGGGATGCAAAATGGATTTCTGGTCACTAAAGGAAAATCTTCTAGGAGGAGGACTGAGCAAATGGCATTCTGCAGAACCCTGTTCCTGATGTAATGAGTCTATACATGACAATAATTATTTTACTATATGTAGAGCTGTCAGGCTATAATCAATTCTAAGGTACTTTAAAAAAAAAAAAAAAAGAGCAGCATCTCAAAGTTATCCATATGCATATGGACATGTTTTTACCTATTCACACTCATAGAGGTCTACTTCATAAATGCCCCTTTTATCTAGCTAAAGAACAGTGAAATACTGTTTGTCAAGAGCAGGGATAACACCATCCAACATGCATAACCACTGCTCACACCACAATATTTCCTTGCAAGTGTGTACTGCCACTTGTTTTTCATTTTTTGTTTTGCTTTTTGAGGCTTAAAAGTTGTTTGCTTTAGAAGTGATTTTCACATCCTGTACTTTTGCTGCAAATGTTTTTTCCACAGTCTTTTTAAAATCCTGTCTAGTACTGAATATATACAAAATTTATTTTGCCTTGATATATTTTATTAGTTACCAGTTAAACATACCCACAACAACAATAATAAAAAATACAGGGCTTGTCATTAAGCTACTTTGAGGTAAAAATGTGAAAATTAATGTATTTACCAATTTCTTTTAAAAGAAGACTTCAACAGTATGTCTAAGTCAACAGAAGTTTTCTTCCATGTACTTTGAAGTCAGAAAACTGGAGCTGGTAAAAATGGAAGCATCATAAAATCATAATAGGAAAAATGTTTTTCATAGAGAAAAGGTTATTTTGGTTTTTCAGATCAACTGGATGAAAGCAAGCAGCCAGAGATTTATAGCCTGATATAACAATTCTATCTGCTGGGTCTTTACTACTAAAAATAGAATATGTGTACTTTATAAGTTGCATTTAATTCCAGTGCACCGTATCACTCTTAGAGCTTCACACAGATTGCACTGAAGCAGGAACTGGGATAGAATATGTCAGGAAAATATCAGGGGAAATTCATTCCTTTGTTGTTATTGGTATCAGCTGCTGGCAATGTGAAATCCTCAGGGGAAGATGTACCCTCAAGGTCTCATGTTGTATTATTATCCACAACACACAGGTACATTAGTTACACTGTCTTTCTTCCACACACACTGTGTGGTATTCGAATACCAATTAGCATTCTACATTAACCAGGGAGCATCCTGGGGCTGCCTGTATTTAATTATTTTAGTGTGCCATTCTGTCTGATTATATGTCTAGCTGTTCAATTTACCTTGTGACATATTCTGTATGAAATGGTTTAGTGAAGGTGATCTTCAAATTAAACACCATCCCTGTGGGTAGCAGAGCTGTAATGTGGATGACAGAAGCAGACATCATCATCTCCTACATGAGCCTCCTCTTTCAGCTGCCGTGTTTCTGAGTACTTATACTTGCCCTGTGTCATTTCTGTAGCTCTCTGCTCAAGTCTCCTAGCTGGATATTTGCTCATTTGGAGTCTTCTGGTTTTATTTTTCCTGCTTTAGAAACACAAATTGTGTGTAGCAATGGAGCCTTGTACTGATGCACCAGTGCTGATGGCCAGTAACTCACTTTGGAAAATCAGTCTAGTACCTCTAAATCTTCATCACAGGCTTCAGATTTGGGATAATAAATTCATTACAGATAGCCTGGGTTACAGCATCCTCTGGACTTGCCCTTGTGCTGGGGGTGTAGAACCTGTCAGAGCTACTGCTGGAGGTGGGCATGTGGAGAAAATAACACTGAGAAAGGAAACAAGGAAGGGTTTATGGAACAGAACCACAGAGATGTCAAATTATGCTGCTCTAGCTTAGAATGCTTAATTAGAGATGATCTCCACATTAATAGAATAAATGCATTTCCCTAAGGAACCTCTGCATGTAGCTGGAAAAAATCCTCAACAGCTGACAGGGGAAATGGCAGTGCCCAGTGGCACCTCTGAAGAATGGTCCTTCAGGGCATGTCTCCATCATTGTCAGACTTACTGAGCCTGTGCTCAGAACGAGCTGGACTTGTGCAGCTGCATCTTAGGCACCAGCATCACCAGCCCAGGCTGTGGGGGGATGAAGGGGATTGCAGAGGATGGGTCCATGCTGGCCTCCTCTGGGCCACCCAGACTCACCTCTGGGGCCTCAGGGATGCTTGCCCATCAGAACATTTCTCCAGTTCATCCAAATCTGTGGGAACATTATAATTCTAACAAAACTTGCCTTAGTTACTTTCTGCCACCTTTCTGAAATCAGCCATCCTCTTCTTTCCCTGACAGGCTGGTTATAGAGCTAGGGAGACCAGAGTCCCAAATTTTCAAAGCCTGGCAATTGAGAACATCAGGATGTGTATCCTATATTCCATGGGGAGTGCAACCAGAAATACAATTTTCTAGATCCCATATTTCTGAGGGAATTCCTAATGGCTGTTAAACACTTCACTTAGTTTAGAGTGAAACATTTATTACAAGGGGAAATATTTTTTATTCCTTTTAAAAATAGTTATAGATTACCATTAGTATAATAGAAAATAGTTTTTATTCTCTTATCCTCTCCATCACTCACATCTACGCACAGAGTTTAGAAAGAATATTTTTTAAAATTCTTAAATGATTTTGTAGAGGGAAAATTATCTTCCCAAACTATCCTCTAAGGAGGCACACATAAATCTCAATACTCGTCATCTGTGGTGGGTTTGGTGGTTTATACTGATTCTGTCCTGGAGGTGACACTGAAGCTGATCTCAATGAGGCAGATGTGGGACATGCAGGAATTTTTCAGCATTGAATCTGAAATAAGAAGGCTTCAGAAAGTGCTGGCAGGCTGAGAACTGGGTGTGCACTCACTTTCTTCTGGCAAAACCTTTCCTTTACAGCCAAAGCAGACAAGGAACAAACCAAGCACTCATGCCATAGTGATGCTGCAGTGGCACTCACTTCTCTTGGAACCCTAAAGATCTCATGGCTAAAGGTGAGATAAGGATGTTAAATATTTAGTCAGCACTGTTGAAAAGGAATGAAGCACTGAGAAGTGTCCACAGACTAATATTGACAAAATATTTTTTGATTTTCATTTCTTATAAAAGCAAAATCCTTTTTACCTAAAAATTGACAATATTATCAAAATTTCCTTTTTTCCATTGCATATTGTTCCTGGTGTTTTATTAACTTTTAACTTCTAGCATTTTTCCACAAAACTGTATTTTTTTTTGTGATAATTAAAGAATCCTGGTTGTTCTTTGGTGAAAGTTTTGGTTAAAAATTATAAAAAAAAAATAGATGATGATAATAATAATAATAAATGTCACAAAATAAACTAGACTATCTTTAATTTTTTGCAAAACATAAATGTTTTCAAATCTTTCCCTAAAATATTTTGCATACTTTGGTCTCTTAGTGAGGACACTCAGCTTTGTGTCAACACATTACTTAATTCAGGTTAAATGTGAAATTGCACAGACTTGTAATGTCTCCCTTTTTTTGTAGAAAATGGGGATACAGGACCACAAATAGCTATAGGGAATACAGTACAGCTACAAATAGTTTTTGGCAACTGCTTGACACCTCTGGCCAGATACACAAAGCCTGGTGCAGCCTTCTTCAGCTGATGGCAGGTACTTGTCCTCTCAGGATTCATTTGGAGATCAGGCAATTCACACTGAGCTTTGCCTCAGTCCAAGCCTTCTGGCAATGTTTCTCACTAAATCTGGAACATTACTAAAAAATTAGGCTGCACTGAGCAGTTTCTGTCATTAATTTCTCATTTGCAGTCTTTCTTCTCCTTTGCCGAGAATCAGTCTATATTTGTTTCTACTTCTGAGCCATTTTCTGCGTGTTCTCTGTGGAAATACAAGCTCAATATTATTTTAGTTGACCACAAAATCCCAGCAGTTTCAGCACACTTGAAGCTGGGACTCTGCTTCCCTGGCTGCATTAGCTGAGCTAGAACTGAGAGCTGAAAGCAAAGCAATCCAGCAAAGAGCTCTGAGATTTGAGCAAGACACAAAATCCTTTCTCACCTTTTTCACTTTAAGCATTTCTATCACCCTTAGCGCTTTCCCCATCTTGCCAGGGCATTTATATTTTACAGGTTTTCTCACAGACTTATTTACTGGGTAATGTCTTCACTGAGAATATTTAACTTTAAGTCATAAAGGCGACTTGTTATTTTTATTATTCTGCAAAAGCCTTTTGTCCACTTTGTTTAGCATCATGAGCCTTTGCCTACAGTGAATTCCACTAGCACTACAACCAAAGTATCACAGCCCACAACTCACATTATACATGAGCCTTGGATAAGGCTGTGGACTAAGCCATGCAAAGAATCAGTGAGTGGTGTTCTTTCTTCCCTTGCTTGCCAGCATTATTTAAAAGTGATGCCAGAGCATTTTTCACTTAAACCCTATAAATATCACTCTTTGAACATGTTCTGTTGTTGATTTAAAATTTAAACATTCAATTTAGCTTCCCATTAAAACAAAATCTCACAGGCTCCTCTGAAATGTAATATGCTCTGAGGCGGCTTTCCATTGTGAGGGAGAGTAACAGCTAAATGAGATTTTTTTTCTCCTCCTAAATTGAGATTTGGAAGTTATATTAAATGGCATTGTTTATTGTAGTGAATAAGAAAGAGCACTAAAAGGATGGTTCTGCATTCAATACAGTCTGGCAATTTCTGCTTTAAAGGCTTTATTTTCTGAATCACTGAAATGAAAGACAGAATTGCTACTGATTGAAAAATGAGTAGTACCATGCTCCAAGAGCCCATCTCAGATCCTTCTGAAACCACTGGAAAACCTTAGCCCAGTAGCCATGTAGACATGTGTCCTCTGAATCTTGGGGAAATACACCTGGAGAAGGACACTGAAAACCACTGGAAAATTCTGCAAAGGGAAGGAAGGTCTGCTCATCTCCAAAGAGTGCAGGAGGAGCCAGGCAAGGAGGAAATTTGGATCAAGGCCATAAGGCAAAACAATGACCTCTGCCAAGTTTGCCTTCCTCCTGGGGTGTGTTCTTGTTGCCTTTTCCAGGGAGCTTTTGCTCACCTTCATGAAATATAAATAAACTCTGTTGAATGGACTGAATTGGTTTTGTATGGCAACAATTCCAAATCCTGTATCTCTTCCTTTCCCTTTTGAAACAGAGCCATCACAACCTGAACCCCACAACCTTAAAGTGAAAATAGGAATTTCTTAGATATAGAAGTCTCCTTTCCAAAATGGGTGTTCACTTCTGGCTGATATTATTTGCTTAATTTCCCTACTCCCAGAACGACTTAAGCATCCATCTTGTGTGCCAAGATACAGTGAATGAGCAACTGCTTATGCTTTAATGAGTACAAATGAATTTAAAAACCTACATGCTGCATCTTGTGTCAAATCATATCATGAGCAGAGACCATGTCTTTCTATTATGGGACCCTTTCCACCAACTTGGATCCAGCTCCTAGCAAATTTGAAATTGCAGTGGTAGCAAGACAAGAAAGAGATTGTGAAGGAAAACCACTATTTGAAATAAGAATGTGAGACTGTATAACTCACCAAATAGGACACTGTTTTCTTTAGTATGTAGCTCTTTAGCAAGTACTGGTAAACAATGAAGTCATGTATCTCTATGTTTTATGTTGAAAAAAAATTAGGATTTAGTATGTTTCTGCTGTATCTAGGATCTTATTTTCAGAGCTACAATGATTCCAGAATGGAATTTGTTAAGATGAATTCAACTTGATTGGAGACATCTAAAGAGCTTCTGTCAGCTACCATTTCTCACAGAAATCTTCCATCTGTCCTTCAAGAAGAGTTCTTGGGATAATGAAAAAAATTCCTTTCTTTTTTACTAATTGTGGAATTGTATGGCAAGTATTTTGTACAGCCCTGTTTTGCAGCTTTAATCCAGAAGAATTGTGGAAAGCCTTTTGACAACATTCCCCACAGCAATGGCTCAGGAAAATGATCACAGTGACAGTACTGAGAAAGCTCATCCACCCCAAAATGAATGGAAAACATTCACTGCAAAACAGAGAGGGCCAGCATGGTTTCACACTCAGATGTAAGTTCAAGAACTCCTACACTTAACTGCTCCCACACAATAGCTATAAAGATAAATATGACCATTTTTCCATTTGTACTTGGCACAATGAGTTCAGAATATTTTGCAATTGCCAGGTTTTGCTGTTGAACCAGTGACATGGACATATCTGCTCAGGTTCCTGAGAAGCTGAGCTCAGTGCTAAAAGTTGCCTTGCACTGTTTGATTTAGAGGTCAAATTTTTTAAATCTCTGAGTAAGGCAGGACAGGGAGGAGGGAGGAGTGGGGAGGGGAATTGGTGGAAGACACCTTTGTGTTTCACAGTCTTTTCTTCTAATACAGACCAGGTTGGTGGTTGCATGAACATGAAGTCTTGAAAATTGCTGCTTTTCATGTGTAGTACTGAATAAATCACTCAGATGGATTAAAAGCATACAAGTGTATACAAATATTTATGTGCATCCAGTGTGTAACACTGAGCACATTTTATCCCAAATATTTCGGAGCACACCACAGCTGTCATTAGCAGCGACGTTTCTATTCATGCAAAATAATATGTAATTACCCAGTCACATCTAACCTGCTCATCCTCATGTGCAGCTTCCTTCTGCCGAAGAGCAGAGAGCTCAGTGATAGCTCCCCTACGCTCCGGAGCTGGAAGCGCACCGTGGTTTAGACAGCCGTCCCAGTGAATCCCACTGCTCAAATTAAAGAAGCACATGACTCGTGGCCTTGAATGCAGGGATCCAGGGGAGGAATCCCTCCTGTGGGAGCCAGCCGGGGGCTGAGCGCTCCCCGGGGTCGGGCTCGGTTCCGCGCTCGGGTCGCGGCGGGCGATGCGCGCACCTCGCCCGCTGCCCGGCAGCTGCCGTGGGAAGGATCAGCTGCCTGCTGCACGCATGCATGCACCTCCCTGCCCCACAGCACCCGGCCGTGACGCGCTCTGCTCGCAGGGAAACCTTTACAGCCCTAGATTGGCAGTGCCCCCCTTGCCAGGCAGCCCCCGCCACCGCCACGCAATTAATTGAGGGATTTTCCCTGCTTTGTTGAGGGCGGTGGGGAGGGAAGGGCGAAATCTGCACCATCAGTAGCAGATTTATCGCAGGATGAATTGAGCACAGCCAGCCCTCGGGGATTACCATGTTCACATGAGCATCAAAAAAACCCGGGGTCCACCAGGCTCCCTAGTCATCCCAAGCAGTGGAGAAAAAATGTTTTCTTCACAAGCTACTTCTTCAGAGTAGCAAAACGCCTCATATTTCTCTTCTTTTTATACCCCCTGTGAACTCCTCAGCAGTAATTCATGCCATATAAAGAGGAGAGGGCCTTTTAGGAGTAGTGAGTTTTTTGTGAAGCAGAGCTGTTAGGAGGATGCAGCATGCAGAGTCCCCTGATAATGAATTACAACTGAGGAAAAAAAGGGTTTGAACGGGAACTGATTTGCAAAGCAGCAAAAGTAGAATATTCCTTTCCTCTGTGGACTGAGATATCCTGGGGGCCTACGAGTCCCTGAAAAAAAAGGCTTTTTGCAAAGCAAATGCTGCCTGACTCAAATCAAAAACAGATATAGGTGTACAGTAACACAGACCTGCTCTCCCAAGGACATGGCCTGAACACAAGAAGAGGAGATCAAAGAAACCAAAGCTGGGCATCTCCAGTGGCAGCCACAGAGCCTGCCAGGTATCTGCTGTCATGAAATGCTCTGGATGCTGACCATACATCATTGGTTAAGGCCCATAAACTACCTTTAGTGTAGGAAATTGAGCAGAACATGTTTAAACTGCAAAACCAGATGATATTAATGCTACTACAAGCTCTGTTTGCACAGTCTAAGTATTTTTCTCCTTTTTTTTTTTTTTAAGCAGAGTCATCTTGTTGGCCTTTTAAGTATGTACCTGGCACTTACTGGCAGTAGAACTTCAACATTTTAAGTGATGGGTAATCATTTGATTTACCATCCTGTGCTCACCATTTTATTTGAATTGTTTCTTTAAAAACCAATGTGAGCATTGTCCATTATCAATTTAATAATTTGACTTCTCTTTGCATATGTGGTTTTAAAATCAAACAAATCTTCCTGGGTCCTGCTCATGTATTTCTATTGACTTCAGAAGAATGTTAATAATTTACCTTATCAGAGAGCTGGCTTTCATGTCATCTTCTAGCTCCAAAAAGCTGTAAGGCAAAGACAAAGCAAAATCTTATCAGTTCTATACTTTGTCCTCACAGTTCATTTCCACAAGAGTGCACACAGCATTGATACAACCTGTTTTTCCAGGGAAAATGAGAGAAATATGCTCATGGTACATGACATTTGTTAAAGATGTGAAGTGCAGCTGTAAATACTAAGTTTAAGAATTATCATGTTTGTTTTTTAGAGATGAAGTGCATAAATTATTAAGTGCCTGACTATTTTTGCACACACTTTTCTCAAAGATTGAAATCCCAGTTCTGAAGATTACAGTGATTGTCAAGGTATCTGAGCTAGCAAAATATTATACTCTCCACTAAAACGACTCAAATTGATGAGAAAGGAAAATTTGTGAACTTGACTTCCCTCGATCTTTTGCTATTATGCAGAGCCAGAGGAATGAGCAGAGAAGCAATCTTGGAGCCCAGAGGAACATGTGGTTTCTGTCTACCACAATAAGTGAC
This sequence comes from Cisticola juncidis, assembly GCA_013400215.1. Taxonomy (NCBI): domain Eukaryota; kingdom Metazoa; phylum Chordata; class Aves; order Passeriformes; family Cisticolidae; genus Cisticola; species Cisticola juncidis. The sequence goes on along the minus strand of VXBR01004196.1, from coordinate 1,561,896 downwards.
AGACCACTCATGGTCTGTTCTTATCACCTTTAAAATTTGAAGTTTTTGACTTTGGTTCAAATGAATCTGGATTTGTATGAGGGTTTAATTCCCTTTTCCCCCCCAGTTGCTCAAAAGTAGTTGGCAAATTCTACTGCTGCAGCAAAGCAATATGGCCCCACATGTTTTGGGGTCAGATTGTGGCTCCAGGAACTCAGCCAGGTGTTTGGAGTTATCATTTGTGTAACAGGCACCGCTGATGTGTGTGTTGGATTTTGATAAAATCCCTGTGCTGTTGAGTTTTTTCCTTAGGAACCATGTAGAGCTTTTGTTTATGGAGCACCAGGAAGTTCTGGCCATTTGCAAGGTCCTTTGAGTCCCTCAGTTCTGTGTAACATTTCCAGAACCAGGGCAGGATGCTCTCAAAGGGATCAGTTATAAAGGACCAGCCCACTCTTGGTGGTTCCCTAGTTCACCTCTTCTTGGTCTGCAGAATCTGGGGGCTAGCTGCATGCAACCTGCCAAAGCCAGTCTCCTGCAATGTCCTTCTCCCCAGGTGGGAATGGACAAAGTGAAAAACAGAAGAAAAGATGATTTTGGAGATCAATTCCAGCCCGTGGTTTCTTGGTGCTCCCGGCAGTCTTGTGCTCTGACTCAGAGAAAGTAAACCAAGCCAACCCAGAAACCCTCCCAAAGCACTCTGAGGAGGGACAATATTTCAGCATCCACAAGCTGTCTCTTGATGCATGGTGATCTTTAAGGAGATAAATAATAGACAGAGCATGGTTGTTTCTCGCTTGGTTTCCTACTTTTGCCCTCTCATGCATAGGGGAAAAGACATTAGCACAGCATAACATTTCAGTTCCTCTTCCTGGTCTTGAAGAAATCACAGGTTCTCTAAGAAGGAGTTGTTTCTATATAACATTCCCACATGAAGACCAAGTGCCTGACGTCAAGACACAGAAAATCTTCAAATATATAGAACTGAAACTCAGTCTGTATTCAGCAAATTCACTGGAAAATACTGATACAAATATTAACAAGTATTTTGAAGATTGTTCAGCAGGAGAAAAACCCCATGACTTTTTAGTTTTGTTTTTTTGTTTTGTTTTGTTTTGTTTTTCCCCAACCTATTTTACATGTGGAGAAAGATATATGCCAATTGTATTGTATTTAAAAAGATTCTTACCTAGCCTCAACCCCAAACAGCCTCACAAAGCTACATTTATCCAGAGAGGTATTACTAGATTTATACAGGCTTTTAAATTCTGCCAATGTGTATAAACAAAATATTTTAAGCAGTTTTTTAAGTTTGGGTCCAGAGCTGCAGGTTTGAGGTCCCATATAATTTGAAGCTTGGAGTCTTTGATATTAAAATGGTAATTTATTACAGAATTTGCACCTGGACTTACAATATGATTTTGAAGTTGTCTAGCTGTACTCTCCTCCATTTCTAGAATTTTGAAAAAAAAAAGGAGATTATAGTTTACAGTGGAATTTGGGAAGATTTGACCCCAGACGACCTTTGCCAGGAACTGTTAAAGAGCAAACGGGGCAGAAAGGCAGAAATGGTTTGTTGCACAAAAATGGTGACTCTGTGCTAAGCTTCATGGATTGGAAAGAGCATTTTGAAAGTCCAGGCAAAAATGTGACAAGAAGCCAGTTTAGATATGAGCACATAGGTGTGATATGTTCTGAGGGCCAGGTGTGACTTGGGAGCCTGGCAGCTTTGTGAACATTGTAACTTTGACATCAGGGATGAAGAAAGACAGGTTAACAAAGATTACTGATAATTAAGTCAGGAAAAGGTATGGCTCAGAGTGTTATTGCTTTTGTGAGACACGGCGAGCAAATGCACTGTGAAGGGTTACTTGTGTAAAAGGCAAGTGCATTGTTTGTGGCATAGCCACCAGCACTTTACAAATGCACTTATTTTGTCTTGGTACATCTCTACTTGTAAGCATTTACCTTGCAATAACCAGCTCTGAATAATGCTTCATCCTCCTGCTTTTGTGTAGGAGGAAGAGGTTAAAAGACAGAAAACAATAACCAGATTTCTCCTCTTTTTCTGCAGTTGGTGGCTGCTGTTATAATTTGCTGAAGAGGTTTTAAGCACAAACACAGCCTTCAGGATCATGAAGAAAAATACTCTTATGTGAAAGGGTATGTGCCAGGCATCAGTTTTTAAAACTCAGGTCCTTTGTTTATAACCAAGCTGAGTGGTACTGACATTAGGAGGGCTCCACAGGCAGAAAAACAGTACAAATCCTCATTTTCTTTGCTTGTTACAGAAAAATGATTTATTATCCACCTTTGTTACTTCCCTGAAAAAAAATCCTTGATGAGATAAGGCCATGAGAAGTTGAAGAGGATGTTCAACTCTACATCTTAGAGAAACATCTGTTTCTCATGCTTATATTTCCCACATAAAACATTATAAAATTTTTGCTGTGTATATGCATGTATCCAGTGTGTGCATTCTCACTTTCACCCCCAGTAGCCCTGCTCTGTTTTGTCTGTGTTCAAACAGACCCTGACAGAGGGGGGACTTGTCTTACTTAGCCATTGGTTTGGAAAAGTGAGGTGTCACACTTAAGAGAGATGTTTAGGCTCCCTTTGCAGTCAGTGGTCCAAAAGTAATTGCCTGGAAGATGGTGCAGGAATTGTCCTCTGCAGGTGATTTCCCTGACTGCAGAGGGAGCTTGGATAACCTGCAATGTACACAGCAGTCAGTCAAAGACAGCAGAGTCCTGCTCAGAGGGCCTGGCTGCTGCTCTGCTTTTACACACAAATAATGCAGTGCATACAGGCCAGGGGAGCTGTTTGCTGCACCTCTTCTCTGTGCATGGAACATGGCTCCCAAAAAGAAGTGAAAATTACTCTGATAACATTAAAATATTTGACCATACTCTATCTCATTTTTGAAGTCTACAGACTAAAAAGCATCCTAGTTTAAATAATGAAAAGCTATTTAAAACAACCCATAAGAAAATACATTTCATTTTAATAAACACTGCAGTGATTTTATTATAGGACATAGTCCAAAATCCAGAATGTTGGAGTGAGAATGTAAGATTGTACACCTCTACCACTACACACAATTTCCAGTGCTTTTTGATTATGCATTACACCTTCATAAATCAATGTATCATTGCACATATACATGGAACTAAAAATGCATATCCTTATGCAAACAGCTGATTGGTCAAGCAGTATGCCTATCATGAGAAATTGAGTTCCAGAAGATCACCATGTGGTGAATTTCTAACAGGTCTGTGTTAAGGAAATAACACAGAGCTATAAAATACCAGGATGTTTGTCCTTTGTCCTGGTCTGTGCACCCCATGTGAGGCTGCTGGACCCTCTGCAGGGGGATCACACCTATGTCCAGGCAGTGGGATCAGAGATGTGCAGTGTTTGGTTGGGCTGTGTCCTTCAGGCACTCCCAGGTGTGCAGAAGAGGGCTCTGAGATCTGCTCTCAGGGTTGCAGGTTGGGGTGGGCCTGCTGTGCACAAAATCAGGATCTGGGTGTGCAGCACAGGCTTTAAATTCTGGTGTGAGAGTGGGCACCCAGGAGAAAGACCCCACCAACCCAGTGTACTCAGTACAACTGTGTGTACTGGGCTTCTTTTGGCAGGCTGCTCTTCATGCTTCAGGAATTCCTGTTCTTTATACATTCCATTCCATTCCATTTTACATGATCTTAAATTCCTTTTTGGCCATCTACTTGTTTTTATAATGCAGAGCAATGTCGGGTGACTGTATGTTTCACATCACTAAGTATATTTCATTTGACACTTCTTTTTCTCTGCAGTTCCTTGGATGCCTTAACATGTTGCTTTTTCCCTCCTGGTGTTCTTTGCTTAATGCTCTTTTCTGCTCCTTCCTGGAGCTTCCTTAATTGATGCATTTGGCTATTTGTTGCATTTAAAGAAAAGAGCTTTGACTTAGCAGATTAAAACACTTCCATTGTCTCATGTTGTCAGTTTTTGTCCACTGCTTTCTTTCCTCAAAGATAAAGGGAGTGAAATTAAAATGTGCCTCTTTTTCAGACACTAATGTCATTTCCTTAGGCATGGGTATTCTGCATAAACTTTCTCAGGGGTCACCACCAGCTTCAAAGGTTTTTTTAATAAGCACAGGAAAAAAAATCCTGTCTGAGTTCAGTTCCTGTCATGTTGTAAAAAGATGTGACCAGTGTTGGATTCATGCAGCAATATTTGCTTTTAGATTAAAGATGTGTTTAGATTGGAAGTAATTTCTCTTTAATCCATGAATATGGGGAAACAAACACCACTGGTACTGTTTTTGGAGGTATTTGGAAGAGCTCTGAATTTGAGCAAAGTCTAGGAAAAAAAAATACTCAGTTAATGACTGGACTTTTCCAAACCTACTAATAATCAGCATTATTCATAATAAATGTTAATCCATTTAAAGAAAGACAATGTTTTCCTCAAATATCTGGAGGATGCTCCCCCAGACAGACTGCAGTGGAGGGGCAGCAGATGGAAACTGGAAACTTAAACCAACAAGCTTGAGATGCAGACAAGCACTGGGAGTTTGACCAAAAATGTGAATTACCCATGGCCAAAATTCCTCGACAGGATTGCCTGTGCCTGGTGGGGACTCCACAGGCACGTGTCCCCTGCCCCAGCAAGGAGCCCCATGGGGATGGGGAAGAGGAGACAGGAGAACAAAGTGCTGCAGCAAGCTCACCCTTTTCATTTCCTTCAGCTGGTTTAAAGGAGGGAATACAGAAAACCCACAAACCCCAAACAAGCCCACCCTCATTCTCCTGAGCAGACACTCTGCTGTGGGTGGGCTGCTCCAGCACAGCCAGGATGGAGCAGATTTGACCCAACCCCATTGAATTCTCCATCACAAGATGCAGCCACAAAACTGCCTGTGAGGAGGGATTCAGACCTGGAACACTCAGAGCCACTGCAAGGCTGGGGGAAAGCAGATTTTGGGGAGCCCCAGCTTCAGTCCAGGCTGGGATGGGCTGGCAGGTACATCCCAGGGGAGGGTTGCAGGTCACAGTCAGGGAGGGCTCAGGCAGAGCTGGGTCATGGGCACTGCTCCTCTCTCCTGCAGATGCTCAGACTTGTAGCACACACCTGAGACAACAACAAGGTCATGTTTTCCTCTGCAGCTGGCCCTAGAGAGCTGCAGAGATGGACTGAATTACTGCATGGATTTCATGCCTGTAGGTGCTGCATTCCTGCATGGGCTGCATGGGCTGCATGCCTGCAGGAATCTACATGCATCTGCAAACCTGGGCTGGGGGATGCAGAGGATGCTCCACGACACCCTGTAAGGAGAGGGGCTGGGATTGCCCAACAAAGAACAGCACTGTGACCGAAGAAGATCTTCCTGGGTGTGTTTGGTAGCTTTGATGTCTGTGCTTTTTCCTTCTACCCTATTGTTTGCCATTGTATTTTCTTTATTCTGTATTTTCTCTATTTCTGTCCTCACCTTTCTGTTTCATGGGGCTGCGAAGCCATCAGGCCCAGAGCTGATTTGGATGAGTTTACCCAGCACCCAGAGGGACTGCACACGGAAAAAAATTCCCAAATGCCTGCTCCCATGGCTGCTTTAGTTTGCAGAAATCCTCTGCAAATCCAAGAGTGCTTTGGGGAAAGAACAACAACAACATCAGCAACAACAACAAAAAACAACATAACCAAACAGAAACAAATTTTAAACCACAAGTTTTGCTCCTCAGTTCTGAGTTTTAATTGTACCTAGATATCTATTTTAAGTCTTTCTGAACAAGAATCCCTTGTGGATCAATTTTCTTTGTTTGGTTCTTAAGGGACTCAAAGATTTTCGTCTAAGTTCTTAGACAGGACTCAATACCTTATTCTATCTGTTTCTAAGATATCTTTCTGATTGTCTTTGTAGATCAACATGATTTAAGCAGCTTATTGTAATGATTTGTCACTACTAGATTATTTTGCTTATTACATGAAGTAAGAATACATTACCCTGTCTACATGTATGATATTGGGAGGTCTTCAGTTAAATTTGCTTGGCTGTTGGGACTGCACTTTTGGGACTGTTACTGTGATTTTTTGATGTTTAAGGAAAAAAATAGTGGCCCATTTGGCCACTTAACTTTAAGGATAAAAAAAAGGAAAGCTGTGCTCATGTGTCAATAGTGACAGTATATTCAAGTACTTCAGATGCAGAAAAGATGGCTCTGGAATAGGTTTGTATGATCTCATATGGATTGCTTGAAAATATCGATACCCTGCATTTAAAAATGTACACCTAAACTTCTGCAGTGTGGAATCATCCTCTAGAAAACTATAAGGCAGTTTTTATATGTTTAGGTTAGATTTTTAACTTACTTTCTAGGTTTTTCTAACATCGATATCAACCACATGTCACATAGTCCATTTATATTTTAATTTAGTGTCTGCATATCAAATGTATAATGTACAGCTGGACTCAGCACAACATCTTCTATGAAAGGCATAGGGAACTATTAGCCAATAAGAAATACATCTGGCTTCAGTGTAGCAGAACTTTTTCAAAGACAGAGCAGTTTCTCTGATAATTAAACTTGAGACTCAGAGAAGGACAGGATTCCTGCTGCAGTATTAGATCTTGCTCAAAGACTGGGATCCCAGTGAGAGGGGTTTGTTTTTATGGTCAATAATCTAGTGTATATTAATACAATATTTAAGAAAAGGTGCAGGCAATTATTTGCAGCTGTTGCTTGGTGACTCTCTCCAGGTATTAGACAATCTCTTACACACCAGTTTAGGAATCTGTCATATTTTTGCTTACAGTCAGCTGAGTCCTGAGCAGCTGAACGTGCTAAGCTGTGCCCCGGCGCTTCTGTACAAGAGGCTTTTAAATTAAAGCAAAAATTCATTTCAACAGTTAGGTTATGTTTTCCCTTGAGGTTTCTAACACTGTTCACTTTCATTGCCAAGGATGTTTCCTCCTTCACGGTAAAAGCTTTTTTTTATTTTTTTTTTTACCCTTGCAGCCCTTGTTAGGTGGAATAAGTGAAGGTGCTCCTGCCTTTGTGTGCTACGGGCCCCGATCCCACAGCCCCGGCTGCGAGAGGCACTCGCAGAGCTGGGGGCTGGAGGGGGCACAGGTAAAATGAGAGAGAACTAAATGGAAAAGACAAGTGTTTTATCTGTCTGCAGCTTGCTGCTACTCACCTACAGCTTCCTCTTGCTGAATGCATGGCTTTCTTTTTAAAGCAACAAAGGTTTCTCTGGAAAAACTGAAGTTCTTGCTTGGTTTTACTCACTAATTCAATATGCAAGAAATGTTAGTTTCTTCTCTCAAACACCAGCAGACAGATGGCAGAAAAAATATAGTAGACTGGACTCCCACTGAAAGCTGACCTAGTCTCACCCCTGGTTTATTGTTTTTCTTTCATAATTAGCTTTTGCTCAGCTTTGTCATTTTCATAAGCCTCGATATTCTTCAATTAACAAAACAGAACAAGAACAACAAGAGCTTAGGCAGCTCATGAGGTCACTTCTTGCAGGGGCTGGATTATGGCACCGAAAGGAGCCTGAAAAGCATGTATTGATCCAGTCTGACAGTTCCTGCCACATTAAGCCTCACCACAGCTGTGATATAAAGGCGCTTAGAGCTGTTATCATAAATACCATCCACTATCTTTAAAGATCATCAAAATTGCTTCACATTGTATAAGAGTTATTGTCATATAATTTGTTCAATGCATTTTAACAGCATAAATTGGTTTAGCATTTTAATACTAGCTTAAAGGTCAAATGCAGATAATTTAAACTAACATTTATCCTATGAAAGTTATCATATAAGCTCAATTTACTGAATGTGTGGAATGAAAATCAGTCATCTTTATTATTTTATTCATTTATCTAAAATCTAAATAAAGGCTTCTTTTTTTAAATGTTAAAGCAATTCCATTTAAGCTGTGAAAGAATATTTTTGAGATTATTTGTCAATGTCTATAATATTTGGAATCCTATAGCAAAATAATGTCTTATATTTTGTTCTGTAGAAAAGGGGTTATAAGAGAAGGAAATTTATCATAATAAATAGTGGAAAAATGAAGCTACACCTTCCGTGATGAACTGAAGATATTAGGAAGAAACATTTCCATGGATCTCAACCCCACCCACAGCTGGCTGCCTGCTCCTCTGCAGTCCTGCTGTGCACAGAAAACTCCCTTTCAACTTGTGGCTCATTGAGACAAAAAAAGATGGAAGATAAATGGCTGGTTGAGAGAGAGAAATAAATTAGTGATCATATGGGTGGAAGGCAATATAGTCAATAACATCAGCAAAGACAAATAGACCCAGTCTTGTAAAACACACTTTCCCAAGGGGAAAGTTTTTCTGCTGTAGGCAAGAATTGCAAGATACTGGTATAACCTACAGTAAACTGTTCAATCAACAGAGCTGGAACAGCAATCAGGTCCCAGAGGAAACTTCTGTTCCCACCCAGAAAGTGACTGGGGAATCAGAGTCAGTGGCCTGCTGGTCACAGTGTCTGGGTGGGATGGGATGGACCCAGAGCACATCCCCTGAGACTGATCAGAAGCACAGTCAAACCCAACACTTGTGCTGTCAGGGGCTTGTCTGAGATGTGCTTTGTCCCAGAGCCTTTTTCAAACAGTTGTGTAAACAAGAGTTTGGAGGAGCAGGAACTGGAGCAGAGATTTCCAGCACGGTAACAGACTTCTCTACTGATCAAGTGGCAGAGATAAATACTCAAATGAGCTGGGCATCTACATACCTAGGTTTTTGTACTTTGTGCTTGGGGCAGAAAAGGGAAAAGCAGCAGGGTAAAATCACTTTTGTTAACTTTCATATAACTTCAGAAGCCAACAGACAATTTCCTGGATCATTGACTCCATTTTATTTAATCACAGTTTCTAGAGTCAAGATATCTCCCCAGTGCTTGTCCACAGTTGCAGTGTCATTTTTCTTGCAGGACTAATGGTCAATTTTTTTTTTTTTTTTTTTCCCTGGGGCTTGAGCTGATAACCCCAGAGCTCCCCACACCCTCGTGGCACCTCTGTCCATCTCATCCTCACTGGGAGCCTGCCCCAGGCTGCAGGATTTGCCTCCTGGGGTCACTGCCAAGGCTCTCCTGCCCTCTCCCTCCCTGGTGGCCGCCAAGAAGCATGTGCAGCATTCAGAGCACCAACATCTATTTGTGGTGAGGTGGGGGAAACACCAAACCAGACACTTAGAGAAGTGCAAGGAGACAGCAAAGCACAGTGATGATGCCCTGAACACTCAATCAGCATCCAAGGATTTGCAGCCAGGGACCTTTCCCAGCCAGAGGTGTTTCCCAGGCAGATGACAGAGTAAGGGCACGAGTGCTGGGCACAGGCTGGAGGAGTTAGCACCAGTGCATACTTTGGAAGGCTGCCTTGCTTCCTGTTTAGACTGGTTAGCCCCAATTTCATTCAATCTGCATGGAGATTTTTATTTTCGTTCCAACCCTTTTCCTTCACTGTTTGAGCAGTCTAATCTGATGAGACAACCCTTAATCTGGTCTTAACTCTTCCATGTTTTTTCAAGCCTGATGTTTGTGAGCATTTCTAACGAGTGTCTAACTGTACAAATTAGCTAGCTTAATAAGCATTATAAAGGAGCATAACTGTCTGCATTACCAGAGGTCTTGCTGGTTATGATACTGTGAGATGAAAGATTGAGCGCGTGAATCATTTGTAACAACAAATTTGACTTATTATTCTATTCATGAATAATTCAGAAAACAAGCTTGTTATGTCAAACTGTTGCATAATTGAAATTCTTTAGACTTTTTTCTACTTCTTTTTGGTATTTTTCCTCTGGAGGCACTGGTGTGGAGAGAATAGCTTTCTTTTTTGTTCGGGGTTCTTTTCCCCCCTTTTATTAGAGAAAAAGGAAACTTGAGAAATTGCAGAACCATTGTCACTTTAAGTTTTGTCTTACTGACAAAATAACAAAAAACCAGCCCCTTTTCCTCTTTATCTAGAAGTAATAACACAAGGATTGAAGAATTTTATTCTATTGGGCAAATAATTGGCAATAGTGTTCCTCTTTGTTATTGTCAGTGGAAACTTCTGGTGCTATTCCTTCCGTGGGATTCAGTTAAAAGCAGCACATTGTAAAATTTGCTGATAATACTCCATACTCCTGGCACAGCACACTTGCTCTCCTCTAGGCTATGCTTCATTCTAAGGTGTGAAGGGGTGTCTGTGTCACTGGTTTGAGCAGAATCACAAGTGAGTCTCTGAACTACCCATGAATTTCATTGTTTTCTTGCACTCCAGGTGTGTTGGGAACGACCTAAAGTGCACTAAGATTACCGTGATTATTTTTACCAACTACTGATAGAAAAAAACACACATGGTGCCTTGCAAAGGAAGAAATACCAGAAAATATAAGAATTGCTGGGTTTGGGGTTATTTTTTGCTTCTTTTGGGGGCAGTTGTGCAAATAATGTTATCATTTATATGAAAGTCAGAATTAACTTTTTTATTACTTCTTCCTCCTGTCTCTCAGAAATTGTATCATTCCTGAAATCACCAGAATTACACAAAGAGGATTATGAGATGCGAAGTGAGATGCCAAACCCTCGTTTTCATCTGTACAAGCTTCTGTCAGAAGTTCATGAGTTTTAGTAGAGTTAATCTGATTCACTGAGATCTAAAAGAGCTCTGTCATTAGATCACAAAGCCAGCCTTGTAAATAGCATACATGGAGAATAATTTGAAGTGATTTCTGTGGTAACAGATATCATGTCCTTTTTTTTGGAAACACTACTTACTGGTCTAGATGTGTCGCCATCACTGTATTGCCATCATTGCAATAGTGATCCTATTAAGAACTTGTCTTACACAAAATCTCTAAGGAGTTTCATTTTGCTCTGATAGGATGTGATCATATTATTTGCGTTTCTAAACATGAGAAAATCAGAAGAAAAGGCCCACTGGAGAGGTGAATTTGCCCATGCCCTTACTTCCTCCTTCTCAATGGGTGTTCAGAACTGGAGGAGACTCAGCCTGTTGAATTCACACAAATTCCAAAGGCTACTCACATAAACCTAAAGATTTCAGCCAGAGTGTACCTTACAGCTCACTGCTACATTGGTCCCAGAACCACTGAATTGCAGAGGTTGGAAAGGATGTCTGGAGGTCATCTGATGCAACTGCTCCGCCCAAGCAGGAAACTAATTTAACAAGGAAATCATTGTTTGGAAATTTGGAAATCTTATGAATTTCAGCTACATAAATTACTGTTAGAAACCAGTAAATAGCCATGCACAACCAGCGATTTAACAAAAAGAGGTCAAACCCTGTTTCTTTCCTTTATAATACCTAGAGATGTAAAAANGTTTCCTTTTAAAAAACTAAAAAAATAAAAAAAAAAAAAAAAAAAAAAAAAAAAAAAAAAAAAAGAAAAAAAAAGAACCTTTCACCTGTTTTTGCTTCCCTCACATGTTGGAAATACCTGTGTGAGTGCACACAATTCCACACAGCAGCTCCCTGAGACAGACTCCAGCTCTGAGCACCTCCATACGTTCTCACCTACGCCGCACGTGTTGAGCTGTCACATCGCCTACGGCACGGCCCGGCACGCCGGGATGAGAGATGGACAGGGAATGCTTTGAAGCTGCTCTGTCAGTGCTGAGGCTGAGGGATTATCCAACTGTTCTCAATAGTGCTACCAGCTGCAATGTATTCTCACTCAGACAGTCTTGAAAGCAAAGTGGTCTGGTCATCTGGAAAGGTGAAATATCCCATCGTTTTGCTCTCTTGCTGAGGGGACATAGAGATTGATATGAACAGACTCCTGAATGAGAGGTCCCAGATAATCTTTGTGGCCCATTTTTGGGGGTATTTTTTTTTATTTTTTCCCTCAGCTTTATTGATGAGTGAATGCCAGTTTTTTATAACAATGACCCCTACACAAGTCAGTAATATTTCAGGGGTCATAGGCTACCATGGTTTGGCAAGAAATATAAGATTAAGGTAAAAAGTTGTATGTTTTGTTGCATTTATCATCTAAACTCTTCATGACAAATAGAAATTTTACTACTTTGATATGGAATTTATCTTCAGCTTTTTAAGAGCAAAGAAACAGACCAGAGTGGGCTATTTACCCAAGAAAAAAATATTGCAAAGGAAAGTGATTGTCATTTGAGACATTGTCACCTCAGGAAAAAAAATACAGCAATATGACTAAATTTTTCTCTTACTAGGGTTCATAACAAGGTCAAGGTCATTTACCCATTGTGTTTGGGATTAAAAAAAACTTTTTTAATATAGAAAAGGAAGGTGACCCAGAGCTATGTTCAAAGTCATGAATCCCTCATACGGAAGACATCTCCAGACTCTTCACTCCTCCTTCCTCTTGCAGTGCTTTCTTAAGCACTTCCCAAGCATTTCTTATGCTGCCTCCTTGAGCTATTTCAACATTTAATCTTCACCAGTCTTTGCTTTCTTCACATCCTCCTTCTTCTGTCCAAATCTCTTGCTCAAGTTCTTATACCAAATAAATGATAAAAGGTAAAAAAAAATATAAAGGGGCAGACACTGACTGCAAGCATAGAGTGAATGTGATATGTGTGTGTATTACAAAATTGGTGACCTCAGGAAATGATTTTGTGTAATACTTGCCCTCTCCTTTGCTATTACAGTCATGCTTGTTTCTGTCCTGGATGTTAAATCATGACTGCCACATACAAGAAGGGAAGACATTTTAATTACTGGTTTGAGTCGTTCAGATTTCTTTATTCTGGCTCACATTTACTGTGATGATAATGTGCCATTGTTCCCTCTGACACGAATACCCCACACTGACACAAGTGTCTGTCCACAGAGCAGTAACCTAAGCCTGAGGCCCTGTAAGTCAGCCTTGCAGGGAAGGAGAAACCAGTGACACCATGTCTGGGTATATTCTAAGTATAAATTGTTTTGTTTACATATATAAGCCAGGCGTGGTGGTAGAAGTGGTAAAACAATGCTTTGTTCCAGGCAATTATTTCTTTTCAGAATATTTGCTTAACAGTCATGTTTGGTTGTCAGAGAGTAATTATCCTAATGATAAATACTTAATCAGAGAGGAAAGGACATACACCAGTGTCCTCTAGCTTTTTTCAGACTCTTATGCTAAAAAGGCAATTTTATGTGTCATCTCAAATGGAAATTTTACATACGTGCCAGGAGCTTGAAAAGCTAAATATAAAAGTAGCACTTAAGAACACTTGCCTTAATAATATTTTCTTCTTTAGGCAATATTCCAGTGCATTTCTTTCTTGTCATTACTTCAAACTATTGGACTTTGACCCCTCTTTGAAGTCTGTGGCATATGCTGAAAATTAAGCAAGTTCTTAAGTGTTTAAAGGATTGGTTTCACTTAGAAATAGCCAGTACATTTAACTTGCAGCACTAATTCCAAACTTCTGTCTCCAGCAAACTGTGTCTCTAGATGACATTAAGTATACCCATGCTGTGTGTCTGTGACTTTTTACAGTCAGTTATATACTCTATGATTTCCCAAAGTCCTTGTGGTCAAAGCACTGTGTCTGTGCAAAGCCGTGGCACAAAAAGTGGTGCCACCTTGAGCTGCCAAGCTTTTCAAGGAGCATAAAGACCAGGGCATAAAGCAAATTACAGCTTTGGTCTGATAATAAATGCATGTGATTAGCCAGGAAGTACTGTATGTGGATTAAAACTTACAAGTTTTCTTACAAGTGGCAGGATTCAAGATTTGTGATCCAAATTCTTGGCAGAATTGAAAATCATAGCCCGAATACAGTGTGGTGGAGATTGGGATCATTTAGCAACTCATTATATCAGAGTTTCTTTGGCAGAGTGATAATGGCTGTTCTCCATCCCTTAACCCTCTCCAGCCCTGTGAGACCTCACTTTGGTTTTGCAGGAGTGTTTCTTTACCTGCTGAGGCAGATGGCAGCCCATCTCCTTGGTGTAATGCCTTTGTGCTCAGCTGAGATCTTGCTACAGAAATAATTGAGGGTATGGGGGTGGAGGAAGAAGCAGCAGCACACAGCCTGCATGGTTACCTACAGGCATTTTCTCAGAGATAAGAAGGATGAGTGATTGTTCCCATTAATGTTACTTCTGTCTCTTGGTACAGAAGATGGATTGAGCCTTAATGAAGGGACTTTGGCCAAACTGGCAGGAGAGGATTTGAAGGGTCCCTTATTCCCTGTGCTCTGGGATTTTTTTCCTTAAAAGGATATAATTGGAAATGGAAGACCTAAATTACAAACTGCAAACTTACTTTTCCAGTGTGATGTATCTTCCTCCTCCTCAGATTAACACAATAACCATACAGAGACTTTGCAGTTGCCTTTAGAGCCAGAGAGTTCAGTTTTATGGAACTTGGGGAAAAGTCTGAAGTCTTTGTCCAAGTATAACGTGACATTCACACAATATAAACACACAGGCCACAGCACTCAAATCCTGTTTTACAAGTTGGTATATCCCATTTTAATCAAGCTGTTTTCCTCCATGAAGTCACATACCAGCTGAGGAAGACAGTGGGTCATAAATAGTGAGTTGCAGCTTAACATGCCAGGGTGTCCTAAGCAGAACACAATATTTGAGACAATACAATGATTGCAAAATCCTTAAAGCCTTTCCTAACATCAAGATTGCAATTATCCCACAAACTTAATGGGACTGCTGTCATAATTGATATCAGATATGGCTTATTTTTCTGTATGAACATCACTCAGAGCTGCAGAATCAGTTAGGTTGGAAAAGAACTCTGAGATCAGATCCAACCTATGGACCCATCACCACCTTGCCAACCAGACCATGGCACTGAGTGCCACATCCAGTCTTTCCTTAAACACCTCCAGGGGTGGTGACCCCACCACCTCCATGGGCAGCCCATTCCAATGTCTAATCACCGTTTCTGTGGTGAATTTCATGCTAATGTCCAACCTAAGCCTGCCTTGGTGAAGCTTAAGGCTGTGTCCTCTCGTCCAGTTGCTGGTGGACTGGCAGATAGACAGACATAGGACAGTTGTTACTTCCCTTAAAAAATGCTCTGCAAATTTCTTGCTCTTGTTGTGTGGTAGGGTTTGAAGAAAACCCAAAATAGAGCAAAAGTTTTCACTCACTTGGAAACCCTAAGCCAGCCTGAAGCCTCAGGTAACAATTGTATATCAAGAACAGATGAGAACTATCTGATTTTGCAGACAGCATGCACAGAGGGGCAGAGTGACTGGTGCCACACTTTGATGCCTTTCACTTCATGTCCTGAGTGACTGTTAATGACTTTTGCTGAAGGTTGTGAAATGAATGATGTCTTAGACAATAAAATCTCCTTTAGCTCTATTTACATTGAAGATATGGGGGGGTTTCAGCAGTGCAATGCTGTGTTTCATTTCAGATGGGTTAATTTCTATGGTTATGATTCATGTCACAATCAAAATGGCTTTTGATTGCACACAGAGAAATAATGAACTGTAAACCAATAAAAAAATTAATTATGAACTATGTAAAACCGCTTTCTCAACCTAAGCCATAATTGGTTTTAATTTTCTTTTTTTTATAAGTCTATTTGAAAGCCAAAAGAAAACAACTTGAATTATAAGGTAACTTTCAGAATCTAGGAACTAAATATTTGGTCATGTTGAAGTTAATGCCTCTGTATTTTTGAGTTCTTACATACTTTGTTATTTCACTGAAATGAGTTTCAACAAGCCATTTGAATATATTAATTAAGTGTTAATTTCTGCTGTCTGTCTCACTCCAAAATTCCATTTCTGGGAGGA
The DNA here is from genome assembly GCA_013400215.1 of Cisticola juncidis. NCBI lineage: Eukaryota > Metazoa > Chordata > Aves > Passeriformes > Cisticolidae > Cisticola > Cisticola juncidis. The sequence continues at coordinate 1,546,151 of VXBR01004196.1, read as the reverse complement.
TACTACTTGCTAACAACCTCCTTGACAGTTCTCAATAGGGAATGACATTTAAAAAGTGGAGAAAGCACTCTGAAAATGCTAGACTCCGTATGAGTGGCAGGGTTAGCTCAAATGTGGTTTTGTGAACTGGGCACTCTATCTTTTGAGTAATAGGTGAGGGGTAATTTTATTAAGTAACCTAAAACCTAAAATCAAGATGGAAATGAGGAGATTTAGAAGGCCCTTCCATCTCTGACAGAACAGCCCAGTGCTAGGACCTGACAGGTACGATAAAGGGCTTAGATGTTCTTCTAATATTGTTCTTGCCATAAGCCCCCAGGCTTTGTTCTACATGCTTAGTTAAACTGTTTTTATCTTACATAAATCCTGGTAAGCTACTTTAAGATCCATCAGACTACCTCAATTGCCATTTAAGTGTTTTTTTCTGCACTAGCTGCTTCTTGTTAAATAGTTTGACATTTATGTGTCTAGACTTGGGTTGTTTTGATATTGATTTTGGAAAGAATGATAATGGAGTATAGTGGTAATATTACTTTTGCTGTCATACCTAGTAGCAATATATTTCTTTGAACTTCTTGTGTTAGGAGCAAAATCTACATGTATGTAGGTCTAAATTTAGTTGGTTCCTCAAAGCTAGTATTCTTCTTTTGTTATTTACCTGCTGCACCTACCATTTCTTCTTTACATTGCTGAGAATCTTTATTTTGAGGAAAATATGTCAGAACACAAAGCTTCTAGGTCAGTATCTGCTCAGGAAAGATGGTTGTGCTATCAGCTAACACTCTCCCTCCCTTCTCCCTCACTAATGACCTTACTGTGGGGATGGAAAGCTGCTTTCTGTGGATGCTTAAAGTGTACAATAAGCCAATCACTTTTAAGATGTTTACTGGTATCTGTTAAATGAGATGAGCTCTAGGTTGACTTTTAACCTCATCCCCCCACCCCAATGCATTTTGTTGTTTGCCTGTTTCAGATCAAAATACTGGAAAGAGTCCCATTTTTTTGGTTTCAGTTTAAATTGAGTTACCTAATGTACAACTAAGACAAAGAATTTTAGGCAGAAAATGAGGAAGTCACCAATTAAAAAAAAAAAAACCCTCCATCATGAAACAGGAAGTTCTGAACTATGAGATACACAGGCCTTTAAAATGAAAGGCAAGCATCAACATTTTAACACCAATATAGCTTCCCTATATTCACTCACATCAAATATTGTACCAATTTTGTATGCCAAAATCTTCAAAGCCAGGCAGATGACAGTATTGACCTTTAAACTGCCCAGGTGCCTGCCTCAGCTTTAATTTCAAGCCTTTGATAGTGTAAGGATATGGAAGTCATCTTTTGTGAGCAGAAGGAAAGAGATTTCACCTGGAAACAACTGAGTTAGAGTTTTTCATGCTTTTTGTTCTCTGCCTGTTCCACAGGAGCTTCTGTTCCTCTGTTCTCCTCCTCTTGCTTCCACACCCTGCTGATAACTGGGGCAGTGGAATTGTTGGGATGGCATCTCTGCTGCTACAGCTGAGACTCCTGATATGTCCTCATTGGCACAGGTCTCCAAGGTGTCACAGCTCTGCTGTCCTGCCAATAATTAAATATGAGCCATTTCAAAAAAGGCATTTCTGGTCTAAGCAAATATATCCTGAACTAGTCAGCAAAAAAAATACACCCATACTAAATACATAAATTGAGAACATGTAAGGTAGTAGTTTCCTGTAATTTCCTGAAAGTGAAGAAAATCACATATAATCTGCCTTTTTCTACATTCCTACACTCTACTATCAGGAAGACACCTCTCTCCAAGATTCTAATTCTTGTTCAGCAGAGCTTTTTTGCCCAAGCAAAATAAAATACTGAACAATGGCTGGGGTGCTTGCAGCAGTGATTTAGGACACCTCACATCCCTGGGCTCAGGGCAGCTCTCTCACAGTGCAGTGGTCAGGAGGAAAATGGCCCATGAAACCCCCATCTGCAATGGCCTAAAAAGGAGTTGCCAAATATCATAATCAAGAAATGGAGTGAACATTAGTTCAAATGTAGTGAGTGCTGCTCAGCCAAATATTTACACTCAGAAGACTGCTAAGCACTGCAAAACCCATGTTTTTCTCAGTAGGGAAATATAAGCACCAGGTCATTTTTTGTATTTATTTAAGGAACTGCCAGTAAGCCTTTACTATTCCCCACCCCATGACACTATCAATCTTAGTGGACAGGTATTGAATTTGTCAATTATGTGTTTGTAAGGGAAAAGAAAATCTCATGGGTATTTATTTCATTTCATAATGATAATATATGTCTTACAGTCTGTTCTAGGAAAAGCCAGCCTAAATATGCAAATCAAACCCTTTAAACCCATGGACTAAGGCCAGAGTCTCCTCTATATGTGTCTCCTTCTCTATCAATGTGCTGAAATCTGTAATACATGTAGAATAGTAATTCACATAGATCCAACTCCAGTTTTCACCATAGTGATGTAAAATCACTACCCCAATAACTTTCTTGGCCACTGAGAATTTACTTTCACAGGAATTGTAACATTTCAGGGCTCAAGGACCATTCAGTTGTTACCTTCCTTCACTCAAACATTTTGTGTAGTCTGACAGCCAAGTTAGCTGGCCATTTTTACATAGCTCTATTCCAGACAGAAGGCTTGACTTTTTCAAATAAATATTAGATTTTCAGAGAAATATGTCCCTTCCAGGAGTTCTGGTGACTATTTCAGTTTTATGTAATCCTTGAGCAAACTTGATGGCTTTGACTTCACACTGTAATTTCTTTTGCAGAGGGAAATGTACATTGCCTCTATCTTTGGCCCAGAAAATCTCATCTTTGTCCAGGACATCTGTCCAATTCCTGTCCTCTCTGGTTTCTTCTTAAATAAAAATTTATGCCTGTTAACTCCAATGGTATATACTATTTCAAGATCACAAGATCATTCATGTGAAAAACATGACAGAGCATTACAGGTAGAAAACAGCCCAGTTTTTCTGTATGTCATGCTTGAGTGCCATACTGAGACACTGATGCTAAAAAGGAGTTCAAAAATTTCACTCTAAATAGTGAACAACAGAACTCAGCTCCTCATCTACAGGGTAAGGCAGCCTCTCACCCCTACAGTGAATCCTGCCTTTTCTGGGCCTTACCTAAAACTGTGGAAAAAGCTTGGAGTGATAAAACATACCCTAGACATCATGTTTTCCTCTGAATTATCTGAGTAATAAAGCTAGTTTTCCAGGCCTGCACAATAGAAAGACAGAAAGACATGGGAGTTTTAGAGGTCTGTTTCACCCAGCTGAATCCAGATGGCTGACAGTGGCTGAATTATCCTCTGGAAACTCTTTTTTTAGATGGATATTGAGAAAATTTGGACAAATAATTTAGAATAAATACTTACCAGCAAAAACAAAGTGGAAGGAAATAATTTATCATGTAAAATATAAGATACTGGGTGTTTCAGCAGTCTGGACTCCACGGAGTGTATCCAGTGTGCCTAAATTTAGCCTTTCACTGTAAGTTTCTATTACAGTCAGTTTGGTGAAATGGACATTTCAAGGACCTTTTTCACCTGCTTTATCCATCTGTATCTAATTCCATCTAGCTCCAAAATGTAAGTCACCACTACCATTTTATAGAATTCCTTGCTAATGAGAGAAAAACATGGCAACTAAGACAACTGCTTAGTCTGCTTTAAACTATGGGAGACTTTTATTTGAATTTTAATGTTGATATGACTAAATGCTCTGCCCTTTCAGGCATTTGTCTGGAGCATGTCTGCAGTGGTGATGGACACTTTCCACAAGTATGATGAGCAGATGTGAATGCTCCTCCTGGCTAACCAGTGAGCACCACACCTGAAGCTGTTTTGTTCTCTTGGCAAAACACAAAGCCCAAATTAAAAAAAAAAAAAATCAAAATAAGTGAGAGGCAGGCTACAGTTAATGGCACCTAGTCCTTTATAGATGTAATTAATTATCTTTGAATAAAAATGAGCTCATGGGCAAAATAAACCCATGTCTGTTTAGAGACAAACATAGATATTTTCACTGTATGGATACTGGTCTATTATAGGGGAGTGATAGACTAAAAAGGTTGATTCTCTTCCCTAATTCTGGGTAAAATCTTAGAAGGGTTGCTGCTTGTAATAATTGTGATATTTTATACAGTTTTGTGACTAATTTGACCTCAAATTATTTTAGTGTTACATACTTCAGTTTTCATTGCATTATGTATATATATGCATGTATTTTTCTGTTTAGTTGCTTAAAGTAATTAACAAAATAGATACAAATGGAAACCTTCATGTACCAGATGTTTCTTTCCTAGATTGCAAAGGCTTCAGGGTACATTAGAGAGAACTTAATAAGCCTAATAACACAGTGGTGGCCCACAGAACTTGCCCATTTTAGATCTCATAAAGTCCTAGTAAAAACTCTAGTCTCATAGGCTTCCCTGAAAAACTAAGACTAGTACTTCTAGTCCATAAAATTACCAAAATATTTTGGAACTTTAGAAGCTGGTTTGTAAATGCTTGTGAAATCAGTCGGATGCAGAAACTAGAACAGAGTAATTAATTTGAAATGAGTCAGACTGTCATTTTGGTGAAAATACAAGCCATATTGCAACCTGTGAGATTTTTGCAGCATCTAAAGGTCAGCTCACACTTTTCCATGTAGGAAGTGACTTGGTGCTGAGGCAGCTGCTCGGGCCAGCTGCTTTGGCAGAGCTTGGGACGCTGAGCCGTGACATGCGTGGTGCCAGGAAGGAGCAGATCTGTGAGGAGTGGCCTTTTTCCTACCAGCTCCTGGTGCTCACAGGAAGAACTGAGGATCCCCACAGCTGTCCTGGTGTTGAGACACCTTGTAGATGCTCAGACTGTCCACTGTCACACAGCCAGTGTGTTTTGTGGCACCAGCAGCACTCCTGAGGGTCACAGACCTGCCATGGAGGCATCTGTCCATCTGTCCATCTGTCCATCCTCTGTCCCAGAGAGCAGTGGGAGGAACCTGGGAGTGCTGCAGCCTGGGGACAGCTGAGGACTCAGATATGTCTAGAACTGAAGCTTTGGAGAGGCAAGGGCAGCTTCAGAGGAAGAGATATTTGAGAGTAGGACACTGGACAGAGGAAGAAAAGAAAGCAGGCACAAGACAGAGATATCAGCTAGGGGATACATCAGGAAGGGGCTGGTAGACAGAAATACTACATGAAGATGTACCTATTGTGAAATAAAAATGGATATATCAGGGGAAGGTAGAAATTTGGAAAAAGGGTGTAGACAGATGTCCAAAAAAAAAAAAATACATGATAGAGAAGTCCAAGAAAAAATGTTTTTTTTCAGGTCAGTGCTAATCAGAATCAACAAAGGCAATTGGGTCTTGTCCACAGTGTACTGAGTGATGGCTATTTATCTTCAAAGGAGAATTTGGATTCTAGCTGCCCTTGCTGTCTGAATAATCCTACACTGTTGAAGTGAGCCTCATGAGCATGCCAGGGAGATTTTACAACTGAGGAATTGGACAGCAATTCCTGCTTTTTAATGTGATAGCAATAAACAAGTATCAAGTGTGGGAACAATTATATAATAATAAAAAGGAGATGAAGAATGTACATGTTCCCCATGTTCCCTTTTTCCATCCAAAAAAATAACCCTCTTTGTTGGAAATTAGACTTTTTTCCAGCAGACTGCAGTGATAAATAGGAAAGGGTGTAGTTAAAATAAAAATCACTCTAAGAATAGCAGTTCTGGTTCTTTGTAGTCCTGTTGGGAACCATTCTAATTTGAAAACTGGACACATGACAATGGCCAAAGACCCTAACTTGATAACTCGCAGGCTCTACAGGTGGACCAAGTATGGAGTTATGAGACCCAATGAAAATAATGGTTGGACAGATATTGAGTCCATAAAATGATGGCAGCCAGGCACGGAGTATAATAGGATACAGATGTAGGTGTATCGCTCTGAATAGTTTGCACTCTGTTTCAACAATAAAAATGTGTGATGTTTCCAGTACCCGCCACCAACCATATGAGAAAATAAGTTTTTCATCTGGTTTCAATATGAAACACACTATCCTAAAATCAACTGATATTTCATACTCTTTGTATTCTTCTTTCCTGCACATGCAGGAAGTATTAATGGTGACATGATTGTATGTTACTGCAGTTTAACAAAATGATCAGGAAGACAAGCTATGTTAGCAACATTATTCAGACATTTAATAGCATTTATCCTTTTAACTTCATTATAGTGAATGCCCCGAGGCCCAAAGAGAGTTATTTTTAACATGACTTCAGACAGAATGGAGTAACTTCTCATATGAACATGCACTGGCCTCCTTACAGAGATATATTACCAAGGCTCCAGGATACAAAAATAAGGGGCTGCCACCCCTTATTTTGTTCAGTCTCCCCTCTGCCCTCACTCTTCCTCACAACCCCTCCATGTGGTCAGTACTCTCCGGTTTCTCCCTGAGGTCAGAAACAAAAGTCTCAGCCCTGAGGCCTTCACAGCTGTTACCACTCTCCAGATGTCAGCACTCACCTGTCCCTTGTCCCTCTTTCCCCTCTCCAAAAAACCCTCAAATCTATTTAAACTTGTATCTTTTCCCATGTCTCCCTTCAGAAAGCAGTAAAAGCTTGTCCAAGAAACTGAGCACGTGTGTGTGCATCTGCATGTGCATGAAAAATGATCTTTTTCTCAGTAAGTATCCCCAAAATTCCCTGCCAAAAGGGGAGAGCAGGGAGGCAGAGAAGCAAGGAGAGACCTCGTCCTGCCTTGAATGTAACAGAGTCTTTGGATGCCATCAGATTCTGGTGATCCCATTAGTGCCCACATGGCCAAGTGCTGCTGTCCTCCCAGATAATTAACTCCACTTTCACCATTTTTCATTTCAATGAGAGCAAACCTTCCAGACAATGCTGTAACCACTCTGTAGCAAGCCACTGACATGTTAAAACCATGTTTATAGATCTGATTGAGCACTGCCTTGCTCTATTTTTGTTTTTCTTCTCCCCTTTCATTTAATTCAGGATGCTCATTCCTTTCTGTTTCCTTTACACTTCTTCATCACCACCCTTTGATTTTTCCACTCCTAACCCCTCAGTTCCTGTTCTTGCCTTGTTTTCCTTTACTTAACTATTTTCATTATTTAACCATATTTTTCCTTCCCAGTTCATTTTTCTTCACTGCTAATATTTGTTTATTTATTTGGTGCTGCTGGTGACACTTCTGTAATTATAGCAATTAGTCCCAGCAGTTACTCTTTGGTTCATGCAACATTTCCTGCCTTTTAACTTCTTTTCCCCTTGAAATATGAATCTCAGATATATATGTCACCTCTTGTGTGAGATGAAAAAGAGATGTTTCTCTGCTCTCAAAAGACTCACTTTCTGTTTTCTCCTTTGCTTCTGTAAAAAGATTCAATTTTGTTGGACTATTCTTTAGCAATGTAAAGGATGAGGAGTGAAGGGACTCTCAGGACTGCCTTTCATGGATAGTTTTCTTCCTTGGTCTTTTTTTCCAAGGGTTTCCCCATGCAAAGGAATGCATTTTCATAATTGTGAAGCACTGTACCTGTTGCTCATAGATCTGTCTTCCCCTGTACTGTGAATCTCCTACCTGGGCTTCTCACCTATTTATTGTATTGTACTTTGTTAAATCTGTAATTTTAATCATTTCACTGTTCCTGGTTTTGTGCATTTTCTCACATAGTTCTTCTGTGGCCTTGACCAGGCTCATATCTAGTGGGATCCTTTATAGTTAACTGTCTTGCCATTAACATCTAGGTTAGCATCAAATGCTCAACAGATAAAACACATTTTTTCCCTATTGCCTTGCTCAATTAAACCTCATTAAGGTTTATTATTAAGTATAAAGTGTAATGGTTGTTGTTGTTCTTGTTGTTTTTTCCCAAAAGGATCTCTTTATAAAGCCCTATGTGAGTCCTCTTCTAAAAAAAAAAAGAAAATACCCAGTACCACACAGTCCTTCTAATCCTGCAACACACAGGCAGTTGGCCACTCTACTATTCTATTTATATATTCAATATAGAACACTTCCTTATTCTTCCAGTTCTGTACAAATATTTGAAATAAAAGTTACCCTTGACACTGGAAGCTATTCACTTGTGTTCATACCAATTTCACATTTCTGTCAGCTGATCTCAATGCAAAAAAATACCAGTTTTACTGCAATACTGCAGTATTATTTCAAAAATCACTGTGCTGAACTGATGAGCCAGGGAAGAAAGAAATCCCTGGGAGTTCAGGATGTTGACCTCTTCCACAAACTGGGATTGGCCTTTCTGAGGTCACTCCACTGATTTTAGCACTGGCAGGGTTGCTGAGGGATGGCAGCAGCTTTTCCTGCAGCCTTCAGCCAGGTCTGCGCTGCAGGAGCTTTTTCTGACAGTCAAGAATCCATGTATGAGGCTCTATCACTTTTTGTCTTCCTCTTGGTTCTCCTTCAGCTATGAGTAATGACCTCTTCTTCCCAGCTTTTGCTGAAACATAAATGCTTCAAATTCTTTGATGCAGTCTCCTTGGTTGGGGTACACCACACCCAATTCTGGCCATGTAAAAATATGTATTAATTATTCATCAAAACCACAGAACTACAGACAATGCTGAGTGGAAGAGGCCCACAAGAATCACTGAGTCCAACTCCTGGTCCTGCACAGAACCATACCCAGGAGTCATACCAGATGCCCAAGAGCACGTTACATTATGTATAAAAATAGATATTATGCAAGAGTGAACATTACAAAAATGTTAAAAATTCCAGACAGTTCCTTTTGACTGTTCAAAAAAATACATATTTTAACCCTCCAAATTTGCCTACTACACAATATGTTTTTTATGTTTATATCAAGAAATGACTTTGAGAGGAAATTATAAACGTGTGAGAACAAAGGAATAAAAAAAGGTCATTCAGCCGATTTACATGCAACAGCGAACAACAAAGGCAACAAATATGGTGGGAAAAACATGCCAAGTTGGCAGAATTTCACTGCTAAGTGTCCAAAAAGAGAAGGTGGGGTTTTTCCCACTCCTATTTTCTGTTCTAACTGGGTGGCCAGATCTCCTGACCCCGACAGCAGACGCTGCTGGTTTTGGTGAGGGCATTGCAGAGGGCTGTCCTTGGGCTTCTGCTGCACATCCATCCCCAGCTGAGACAGACTGATGTAGGAGCTCCTGCACACCTCTGCCCTTTCCCTCACAGCTGAATCAGAGGAGCAAATGCATCCCTCACACTGAGGAAAACAGCACAACAAGCTGATGAAGGAAAGGGGAAATGAGGAGGGAAACTGAGGACCTTATACAGAACACCAAGGAAAATTTCTGCAAAGGGCATCAGAGACCACCATACCACTGAGGAGCAGAATAACACTGAGGCCATGAGAGGATGAAATGTAACTCATGAGTGGGAAGCAGCAGATGTTCTTCCTCAAGGGCATAAGCAGAACTATAATTACAGAAAGCAAAGACATCCTATCAAGCAGAAGAGCATTAGCTATGCAGCTGAGAAAACCACAAATAAATTGACAAGTATTATTATTATTTGCCTTTACATAAAGGAAATAAAGAAAAATGACACAGGGTCATCCCCAGGCACAAAGAAATGGGCATAGGGCAGAGAGAAAGGGCTAAGAGCACAAAAGGAGACATTTTATTTACAATGATACAATGATATTAGATGTCCAATAGCACATCAGTAGCAAAATTGTTTGTGGCATACTGTAGACAGAAGAAAACTTCATGCACCCTTCTTCAGAGCCTAGTGAATTAGAGCCTACCCAGATCATATTTTATGTGAAAGTAACCACCAGGTCACAGATGTGTCAGTGCAACCTCACTGCATTCAGAGGGAACATGCCTGTATGAAAGGCTATTTGGACTTATTTTTTAAGGATTAATCTCCAAGGCTACGTGTCTGCAATGTATTCAAGAACCTACACCCATCTCATCTAACCAAGCCAAAACCCCCCAGTGATAAATTAACCTGATGTGAAACTGTGGAGTGTAATTTTTTATCATTCTTTGAATAGCACATTTTTTCCATGAAGAAACTAACTCAAAAGACACACATCCACTGAGATTCATTATATCTATAATTATTAAAAGGCAGTTTATTTAATTTTCTTTTTTTATCAGTGTCCCCTTTTGGTATCAAAATACTGAGACCAAAGTGATTCAATTGAGAATTATGCTGACCTCACCCTCTTTAGCCCCACTAGAGCTTTGGTGTGGGTAGACCAAAGGTGGGCTCAAGACCAAGATTGCTCAGGGTACCTCCTTCTAAATCCATAGGCACCAATATCTGTATCCACCCTTTCTTACTCTAAAGCTTCTTGAATTGAAAAAAGGGAAATACTTTACAAATCATCATCTACAGAACTTAATGAATTCCAATCAATAGCAAAGGTGTTATCCTACCAAACACAATGTGCCACAGAAGGTATGACCCAAAATCAGTAGAGTTAAACAGGTTAAACTCTTTTGCCTGTACAGGCACCTTTTCTGATATTAATATGGTAGAAAAAAAAAATGTATTTTATCTTCAGAGCTCTCTTTCTTTGCAAGGTGAACATTGCATTGTACTTGCAAAACAAGAACATTTTATATGCAGTCATTGAAGTAAAAAAAAAAAAAATAATAAAAGACATTAAAATTCCAGAAGGAAAACTGAATATGTTTCTACAAAAGGCATTGACTAATTGAACAGATCTCCCTCTTCAGTACATTTGGAGTCATATCCTCAAAATTCTGCAGGAGAAGTTTATTTTGTTTATGCTTTATTCTTTGGCACATTGCAGGCTCAGGTTAGTGGCAAGAGAGGAAACTTGACAATTTCACCCACCTTGCAAGTCATAAACCTTGTGATAAACTAAAAGGGTGGCCAGAAGACAAAAGGGGACAAGGAGTCTGAGCAGCTTCTGCTGCTCCAAGAAAGTTGTGCCATTGGTGAGGGATAGGAACTCATGATGGGGGAACCTGGGGACACCAAATTCATATAAAGCCCCATGGACTGGTCATCCCAGCATGATCAGGACACTGACAGTGTGGGTGCACTGTCTCAGGTGGCATGGACATGAGGACATGCTCACAAAAGCTTTTTGAGTGTATAAAACAGATAAAGACCAAATGGATAGAAATGTGGCAAAATGATGAACTTGTGAATGGAAAATGACACAACAATTTCTAAGCAAATGTGTAGTCTTCAAATATCATCAAAAAGTAAGCAAATTATGCTGTCTTACAGCTAAACTTCAGAAAAGATTTTTTTTTTTGACTATAGGATACAAAACCAGTTAATAACACTGCAGTCAGTTGTATTGGAGCATTGGCCAAATGTCCTTAAGAAGCGATGAAGTCCATTACTGTGCTCCATTAACCTTCATGTACAAAAACATCCCCCAACAGCCTAAAGAGAAAAACAAACCTGGAGCTGTTGTTTACATTTCACTTCTCTGTCTATCCACCCTATTTTGATGTGCAATTGACAAGTGCAACCCCCACCCCTCAAAAAATATCCACCCAGACAAAAAAAAAAAAAATCTCTAGTTCCATAAAGTATTAAATCGGCAAATATTTTCAAAACAATATCCTAAGGGAAAGGGGAATTTTCACTGGCATACTGTCAACTGTCAGTCATGCACTTTTATTATCCTTGTCTGGCCTCTATAGTTTGCCCTCTATGTGGGTTAGGAGAGAAACTTTACTCTTTTTCCTTCCTTTTATTGTTTATTTGTAAAATGGAAACCTTGCTGTCAACATGCACGTCGTGGTCCCTATGCACCTGGACAGTGGCAGTACAGAATGAACTAGGAGAGAAAAAAAAAGCATCCACAAACTAGAATGGTTCTAACATACAAGCACACTCAAAAGGTCCAAAAATGTCCAATGAGCTCCATCCTCACTCATTGTTTTTCTTCAGAAACCTATACTCACTGATTTCTAAACTCACTTTAAAAACTGCTGTTATATTGCAGTGGAACGTAAGGAAAGAATGTAAGAAGAACCCACCTTTGCTTGAAGAGACTTGCTTTGGAGCTGTTAAGATGGTCTTTGGAAACAAAGTAACTAGAAAATATTTTTAAATATGAAGGAGTATCTGAATGATTAATTCTTTGTCTTATTTGTAGTCTGAATGTCAGTCTTGGGCAATGCCACCTTCACAGTATCAAGACAGAACTGTTTATTCACTTGGAACTGTTATCATGAACTACACTGGAAATTTCTTCCTTCTCTGGCTTCAGTGAAACCATGAAGTTGATGAGTATTTTCCATACATAAAGGGGAAATACATTATTTTATATATTGCATAGGTCTGGAGTATATAGCAAGAATAACATGGAAAAATACTGTAAAAATCTGTTCATAATACGTTTCCTGCATTTTAGCCAAAAACCTCTGCCAAGATTTAGTACTTTCTTGTTTTAAATAAGTGTCTTAAAAGAAAATAGATATATAAATTGTGGAACGCTTTTTCACAAATTATGTTTTTAAAAGCAGAGTTGGCAGTTTATGTTGCCTCTAGACGCTTTGCCTGTTATGTTGGGTTGTTATTAAAAAGCATTTAGCACCATATTCTTGGTATTCAGTTGTCAAAATGACAAAGTCATCACACAGTCCCAAACTACTGTAGTCCATGGTTAAAAGGAGCAGAGAAGTGAAAGTTCAGAGTTGTTGTTATTATAGGTCACATCAGACATGGCAGATACTGGGACTGAATGACACACAAGAGACTACATAACATCTGCTCACATTTTGTGTTCCTCAAGTTGGTTTTACTGGTTTTGCTCTTTAGTGAGCCCTGAATTCACCCACTAAAAGGAAAAAAAATATAGCTCAGGGAAACTTAAAACAAGATTCCTTTCCTTTATTCTACAATGAACACGGTTTCCTACTTTGCAATGATTCATCACAAATTCATCTTCTCATGAACATCTCAGTGCTTTCAAGCTCTCCAAGCTGTCCATGCTGCTTCTGCTGCACTTGGTCCTTCCCACCCTCACCTCTTCCACTTGCTGGCAAGGGAAGGGCCTTTCCCTTTCCCTTTCCCTTTCCCTTTCCCTTTCCCTTTCCCTTTCCCTTTCCCTTTCCCTTTCCCTTTCCACTTTCCCCTTTCCCCCTTCCCCTTTCCTCTTTCCCCTTTTCCCTTTCCCCCTTTCCCCTTCCATCTGTTTTTCCTGTTTTTCTGCAAATTTCACCCCAGTAAGCTGCTATCTGCCTATTTGTATCCACCTCCCCACCCTAGGGAGGACACCTACATCTTTCCTCTACTTCACATATGTATTTGCTTAATCCTGTTCTTCCATACTCCCTACAAATGCAATTCTATCCACAGGATTTCATTATCCTATTAATTCCTCTCCTTGTTTTCTGTACATATCTGTCTAGCAGTCCTGATTCCCAGACTTAGTTGGAACCATTCAAAACTCTGATGGCAAAAAAGTGTTTAACAGGTTTTATTGGACAACTGATAAAAATTCCACCAGAACAGTGTTTTATTACAGTAAATCCAAAGAATTGAGACTGTGTGATGGAGTCATGCCATGCTGGAGATTAACAATTTTTCTTGGTTATTTATCATCTGATGTAGCTTCAGCCAGGATTCAGTAGCAGGCTGCCTTCTGTAAAATGTATTTTTAACTTCATGTTACTATGAGCTGTACGTTCTGGAGAACAGAGACATTTTGTTTGATAGTCGCAAATTACATTATGAGACCCAGGGAAATTTCTCACTTTCCTACAGATTACTGCCAGAATTACTGTCAAACATCTAGATGGCCAAAGACACAGTGGTTATTTCCAAAACATTGAGAAAAGTTATTAACCCAGAAGTCCAGAACTATCTTCCAAACTGAAGTCCAATAATCTGAGGAATAAAAACTAAAAAGAGATAAAATATGAACATGAGCCTTCTGACAAACCCCAGGTAAAGACAAGGAAAAGTTTGTACACATCATAAACTGAAGAGTATTTCCTGTAAATGCCCTCTGAGTTGTGCACAACAAAACTGCCTGGTTCTCTGGCAGTGCTCACACCTCTGCAGCTGGGTATGGAGAGGGAAATAGACCTCCCTGACCTGATCTTCTCGGTAAACAGGATTTTATTTTCTGTCATCTGCACCTCTGTAAAACTTTGTAATATTGTTTTGGATTTAATAAATAAATAGTCTTCACTGGGCTCAAACTAACAAGAGAAGGTTAACATGAGGGCATTTCATTAATAACATGGTGTCCCAAAATAATTTTCTAAGGTATCCAAAATGTGAGAAAGGTCATCTCCACAAAACTGTGGAGCTAGCTTAAAAGTTAGTGGCATTCAGGCCAGTGTGGAATAAACATCTTCTAGTCAACATAGAGAGAGAGAAAGAGAGAGAGAGAGAGAGAGAGAAAAGCTCCTGGTACAGGAGCTGTGTACAGCAAGACATTTCAATGGCCTGAAGAAAATTTACAATAGCCTCACATACCTCTTTAAAAAATAAATGAATAAAGTCAGTTCTGGAAATGGACATGAACGAACACCACCTCACTGAACTTTTTCATAAGCACGAGGTGCTGAGAAGTGCTTATTAAAACTGCAAGTGCTTGAAGCATGCTGGGATATCCTCTGCCAGATGTATGTGTCCCTTACATCCTCTAGCCTTCCATCAGGGTTTTGTTTGTTTGTTTATTTACAAGCCACCCATATGGCAACACCAGTAAGCAAGTCATAAAAAAATTACTCAAGTGCTCCTCTTGTTACTCTAATGAAATAACATGTTTTTGAAAACCTTGCCATTCCAACTGCCATGTGCTATGAAAACTGAAGCCTAGTGGGATGCCATTTCATGTAAAGTTTAAGTGCCTCACCGGTGAACATAATTAACCATAATAGCATTTTATTAGCCTTAGTTACTGCTGCAAGTGAAGTAACACATTGCAAGTCATGCCAGCACACATAAAATGTACATAAAAAGTACAATGCATCAGCTGGGAAGGAGACAGCTGCTCCCAGCAATTGCCCTCCTGTCTGGCCTAGCCAGCAGGGGTAGAGGATAATCCTTAAAAATCTCCGCTACAGGGCATAACTACTGCCATCAGGAGGAGAGCAAGGCAGGGGGCGATGGTTGGGCAGTGCTGGGGGAAGCCAAGAGCAGGCTGAGCTGCAGGAGGAACATGCTGGAGAGCTACAGAGGCAGAGAAAGCTGTGGCTGCTTATGCTGAAAAAGGGTTCCCTGGCCAGTTTTGTGGGCCTGGATTCTTAACTCTGGAAGGAGATGCAGTGCACATCAGATGCTCATTTGGCACTGGAGGATGGTGACACAGAAGGATGTCTGTGACACGCAGCTGCACACAGCAGCCTCTCCAAATGGCAGGGCTGGAGCAATCACTGCTATTTAAACTGAGCAGTGTCAGATTTTCCAGTATACACTTTCATCTTTGCCTCTCCAAACTAATCTGATCATCCCAATCCATCTGATCCTCTGAATTCAGTCCAGATCACAGCTGGCAGAGACATGAATCAGGAACAGGGGATGATAACACAGAGGAGAAGAGGGTAGAAAACGGTGGTCAAGGTAGACCAAACAGAGGAAAAGTGAAATGGTTGCACAGGCATGAAAAGCTACACCAGAGGAGAGCAAACACTCAGAAAAAACCAAACCAAACCAAAACAAAACAAAAAACAAACAAACAAACAAACAAACAAACAAACAAAAACACAACCAAAAAAACCCCCAAAAAAACAACAACAACAACAAAAAACAAACTCTTAAGCCCTGTTACTACTGACATCCACAGGAGGTCCATGCTGAGGCTGCTGAAGGTGTTTACACATTTTGTGCATGTAGGAACCACAAGACTATATGTAAATTATTTTCTTCCTGCCAAGGAAGGAGTTAAAATATCCTGGAATGGATCCCATTACCCTGTTCTGAACCTGGGAATACTGCAGAAAAGAGCAGTTTGCCCATACCTGCCCACTTCTCTTTCCCTTCTTTACTGCTCTTTCCCATTTTTGGCAGTACCCACTGTAACACATTACTGTCATCACAGGTGTGTTTCTGCTTAGCTTAGGTTACTACCAGAGAAAACCAACAAAATCAACAATCAAAACTGCTTGAAGCACTAGATACAGACTGCACATGGCAAAAGGAAGCAAGATTCTTGCTGAAATCAGCCCTCGCCTCTTTCAAAATGCCTTTTTAACAAAAGAGTGAGTACTCTGATGAAATATAAACATAGCCAAGAAAAAAATGTGACTATGACTGCTTTAAATAAGCATGTTTATATTTTTCATCATGAAGAGGAATGCTATTCACCTGAATTCTTAACCTTTCTTTAGGGTGGTGCATGTACTGGTGCATGCACTTGATGTTACCTTTGGTCAAGTTACTTATCAGGGTAGAGCTTTCTATTTACATATGTTCAAAACACAGAAGAAAATGAAGATATTGGGGTTTTTAAAATTTATTTTATGTCTTATAGTGTTGCATTTAAATAGAATCCTACTATTAGAGGTCTGACAGTGGACACAAATATTTTAGCTAGAAAGCAATTGACAAAAAAGGCAGCAAGTGAAGGAGCACCAGCCATTTGGATGGATGAGGATCTGAAATATTTGTAATTCATTTAGCATTACAGCAGACTTGGGAACTGAACCCAGAAATCTTGATTTCATCTTGATTTCAGATCTTGTGATGGAAACGTGCTTTGTTTTGCATCTCTTTATTGTTTTTAGTAAGTTTTTCTATCACCCCAATGTTCCTGAGAAGAAACAGAAATCACATCTATGTGATGTTGTCCAAGAGCTGGAAGCTTCTGAAATTTTTGCTCCATTGACCTTCAGATTCGTGGTGGATATTGTAGTCTGTCATGTTTTCTGTGTACCAGGGTGACTGAAAAGCCCAGAGTGTGCACGGCACCGTTTCTCACCCCATCTCTACGTGACATAAACTTAGATGAGAGCTTCAGTCTGTTCAACTTCTCTCCACTTTTCCTGCTGCTCTCTCCCTGTGGCTCCCTGATTTTAAAATGAGCCCCTCTGTACTGAAATGCAATCCTGCATGGGCTGGCTGCTATCAGCAGGTCTCAGTGAAGTACAACAAATTTGCTAGAGCTAATATTTCAAAGACTTCATTTGATCTCAAACTTGATGCCTGATAAATCAAACAAAACTTTATTTGACTCTCCCAATGCCATTCAGGTACCCATCCAGGACAGGAGTCTGCACCACAGTAACAACCTTTGACCTTTTTGGCTGTGCTTTGCCCACTGTGATTATCTTTTTTCCTTGAATTAGCTTAAGCAGAATCAGGTGACATGGTGAGGATGCTGATGAAAAGAAGGGGTACAGTAGACACGTCAATATGTATATTTCAAAAATAGTACAAATAAGTAATAATATTTTAAAAAATATAATTTTTGGCATTTATTTGGCTCATACATTTTTCCTGAGAAAGAGTAAATTTTTAAATATATACTGCAAAAATGTACTTTTCTGCTCTGCCTGTACTCTATGGCTTTTCTTCAGCCATCTAGAATATCACTGCAGAATCTCTGTAAGACCTCCAAAATAGGTCTAATATTTACATTTACATCTGACAGTTTAAAAATTCCTTGTGTATTCAGGCCCTTTTCATTGCTAAGTAGTTACATTCATGAAATCCCTTTCACTTATATTAAGTTTCAAATCTTCCTCTAATTGATACCCCTGACATTTCTCCTACAAATATTTCTCTCTGTAATACGTTTCTTTTGAAGCATATTCATAAAAACACACTGAATTTCACACACAGCATAAGAGGGTTTTCCATTATGTTAATCGTGGTGGTGCTAAACTTATACATTAAAGCACTTGGAATGTCATGTTGTTTGTTTCCTTGTTTTGTTTTGGTTTTGCAATTACTCATGAAAACCTGGATTGCAGATTATGTCTTTTATAGAAACTAACATTAAATAAAGGACTAAAAAATGTTCCTACATTAAATATATCTTACAGTTGTATTATATTCAATGTTTAGATCGTGCATGAGAGGATATATAATGTAATAAATATTTTGTTTAACATAGGTTAATGTAAAACAGTTTGAAATTATGTCTTCTGCCTACTGTCAAACATTCAAATTGGATGTCTACTTGTTTTTATATTTTAGGGTCTGTGATCCTTGAAAACACATCTCAAGATTAATGTACTTCCTCTTTTCTTCCTATAGATTTCTTCCTCCTCTCTCTAATCCTCCAGTCTTTTTCTCCTCATCTTCAGACAGTTCTCACCCATTCTCCTTCTCTGCAGAAATCTCTCTGCTCTGACTTTAACCCAACTGAGCAATGAGCTGTAAAATCTCCTCTGCAAGTCCTGTTTTTCCAGGAATCTTTTCCCAGACATTCTGCTCCCCAGTGTTTCGTGCAATCTTCTTCCTGGAATCTATGCCAGGTTTTGAAGTGCCTTTTGATGAAGGGAATTCAAACACCAAAATGTTTCTGAAGAGGGACGAATCTGCACAAAATGGGGTCAAAACACTACAAATATCATCCTTACATTTCCTTCCTCTCTTATCAATAATCCCATTCAAGATATTTATTATGTTATATTACACAATGGCTACAGACTTGCAGTTTGGACAACTATAAACCCAGCATCCCTAAAAAAACTCTGTTGAATATCATACCCTTACCTTTCTGAGTATTGTCTCTGCTTGGCATTTTTTTTCTTCTGTGATAATAATTGAATTTTCCTAGCCACAGATTAGGTAAGAGGTGACAATTTCATTTATTTCAAGTTATAAATTCATTTCTCTTTTTAAACTCACAGCGACAGCACTAAATTCTCAAAAAGATTACCCAGTTACGGTTTTCTAAATAGTGAAATTTTGGGAGGTAGAAAACGTAATGCAATTAAATGAAAAGTAATTGCTGCCCTATTCAACTTTACATGGTAAGTAGCAACAAAAATGCCAAAAAGGAAAAAAAATGGAACATTTGTAATGCATCTGTATATTAAATAAGTATTTATAGTGACATGAGCCAGAGTGAAGATGTTTTTGAAAAAAACTAGGATGCAGCAAATGTTTCTCCAGATATGTCAATGTCTGTGCTGTGCAGCATGACTTGCCATGTGACCAGGATATTCCAATCCTATTGTCCAGGATATCCCAATCCTATTGTCCAGGATATTCCAGTCCTATTGTCCAGGTTTCAAAGTCCCAGTCCTTGCTCTTGCCTGTTTGCCCCATGGAAAGGAAACTTCCAGTGAGCACTTAGCAGTACTTGTCACACAGGAAGTTATGAGCACCACAAACTTATTTTGGAAAACATTTAACAGACACCACCTCTCACCCTAAAGGTAAATTAACTGGTAAGAGCAAGAGAAGAAGAAAGTGAGTGTAAATCAAGACTAAGATAATCTGTTACGTTTTGTGATTTTTTTTTAAATAATTTTTAATTAATTAAAAGAAAAACAAACAAACAAAAAACACCCCACAACCCAACATATAAACAAACAAAAACAAAAGACACAAAAAAAAAAAAAAAAAAAAAATCCTAGCAGTGTACATGAAATAAGATATTCACAAACTAAGGCAGAGCTGCTCTTGTCTTTCACTGTAAACTCAAAGTGGCTCACTTAATTTCCTAGAAAATTTCTTCACTTATGTGAATATTTCCAAACATGAATGTACTCATTTTCCAGGGAAAGTCAAAGGATGTGTAATGAAACCCAGACACGTTTCTGAAAGGAAACTGGCCTGTTTATAGACTGAAAATATGCCTTGCATTAGGCAAGTGTGATCACTCTCAAGTTTGTGACTTCCACAAAGCAAAAACTCCAAACTCCCAAAACCCATTTGTGAAATGGAAAGAATGGGACTTTCCATACTGGATCAAACCAGAATCCTGGGTAGTTCAATATCCTGTTTGTCAATAGCCAAGAGAGCAGCCTCAAAAAAAGCAGGAAAACTCCCCCAGGGAGCACTTTTCACACAATCTATCCACCCTCAGTTAATTTCTAAGAGTAGTTCTAACTTTTAAAGTTGGAACTTGAAAACAAGCTCTTAAATTATGAGTGTTTGTGTAAAATTTAGAGTTTTTACAATATTTGCAAGACTTATACTGGAGGTATTTTTTCATAATTCTGTTACCATAAGGTTGTAAGTCACCATTGTTGAATTTGTTATAGTGAAGTATGTGAAGACACATACATTAAGTTTTGTAAGAAAAAGTTGCTACAAATTACTCCAATCATCTCAATATCTGCAACCAGTTAAAGCATTTCACTCATTTTTATTGATGGTTTTGAAACATTCAGAGAAAGGAAAAGGTAAAAAAGAGAAAAAAAAAATTAAAAAGGAAAAAAAAACATGTTACCTGGTCAGCAGCTAAGCAATTGAAACAACCCCCATGTGTGGGGTTGCAGCTTTGTGATGCACAAAGGTGTGGGATGGGGGGCTGTGCCTCAGGGCAGGCACCAAGCCTGCCTGGGACAGGGAGATGCTTTGTCACTGCCACAGCCACTGAGGGCTGAAATCACCCCTGGGCAGCAGCCAGGCATTAGAGCCACAGCCTACCTGCAAGTGGCCTGAAGCTAATGTGAAATGGCAGCTGAGAGCAGCTCCACACAACTTTCTCAGCCTCCCTAAGTAATTGGTAACCTCTGAACCCCGCTCACATGAGAGCTGGGGGGAGCTGCTCCCAGATAGGCACAGAGGTCACGCCAAAGCCTGATTGTCTGGACCTTCAAACATGTGACCTTCCTCCTCAGAACTTTCTTTCTCACACCTCAAGATCATGCCACTGGCCTCCAGAACTGCACTTTGATCGGGGCTCAGAGTGCTTTGTTTACCTTGTGTATTGAGCCCAATCAAATGTCCTTGAACTGTACAGTATCAGCTTTTCCCAGGTCCTTTTAATTTGGGCAAAGAGAAACTAGTCCTTCTTAGCAAACTTCTACTTTACTTAGTGCTGATCGTGGACTTTTGCAAAACTGACAGTATCACTAATTTAATCCTGATGTCTGCAATGAGGTTTAACACTTGAAACATCCAAGTGAAGTTTAACTGGAGCTATTTGCTGAGCTTTTAGGTCCAACATTTTTCTGGGGCATATCCAGCTTTTAAATTGAATATGACAGAACGTCCTGATTAGCCCAGTGTTGTGAAAAGTGGAATCAAAGCCTCATTTCAGGCTGCTACCAGGTACTACAGCATTCCTAATCACACACAGCATTTGATCATGCATGCACTAAAATCTTGCCAGGCCTTCTGAGATGCCAAACCAAGACTTAATTTTTAAAAACAAAAGTGAAAGAATAAATGTCAACAGCCATTTATTTTTTATGAAATTTAAATAATTTTATGTGGACAAATATGTAAATACTCTACTTGCAGAACATATTGGTTATTTTTTGCTATGTTTCCACTACCAGCATTTTCTGGAAATACACCTCACTATTTTCAGATAAGCATTTGCTACTTGATTTTCTCTGCTAGAAACTCTGTTGTTGCCTAATATTCCTGACTCTGCATCACATTAAATATCTCATTTGCCCTTAATAAATAAGATGGTGGCTTGGAGGCAATTATTGCTGTTTCCTTTCTACCTATTCATCTGCTCTACCATCAGTTTCTTTTACTGCATTTTGATTTCTGTTTTGGTGGAAATAATTTTCAGAGCAGGCCACTAATAAACTGGCAAAGGGCCTGCTCACAGTGGTATTAAGAATAACTATTCTGGCATTCTCTGATATTGAATTTCTCATAGCAATCACTGGCAAGCCCTAAAATTGTTGCAAGTTTTACCAGTACCAAAGGACATCCCAGTACTCCAAAAATTTGGTACTCACTTAACCTAGTCAAATTCTTTTACAGTTTAGAAAGCCAGCTGCCTTGCAGTGACCGTCAATTTTATTGTACAAATCAATTTGTCTCCACTGACGGAAAATAATTGCAAAGCAAACAAATTATCCATGCTACATTGAACCCTATTCACTCTGGGGATGCTGAGCTTACAGCTTGAGAAGATTTTCCTCAGCCTGTCTCAGAAGTAGAGCTTGCTATTAAAAAAAACCAACAAAACATTAAAAAATTGTACTGCTTTTACTCTTACTGCTGCCAGAGGTTTCCAGTATATTAATTTTGCATTTGTCTAGGCATTAGGATGCCATTACGTGGAACTTTTCTGAGTATATTTAAACCCCGGTATATGATATGCTTTATATACTAAATTTTCAGTACAAAGAGCACTGTTGTTGAAAGTGGAGGATTTGGAAGTGCTTGAAGGCTTACAAAGTCACTTAGGATCTTATGTAAAAGCACAGTCCAGCAGCTCTCTATATAGGCCAATATCCACAGAGGGATTTAAATCCCTGAATAGACTGGAGGGTTGGAGTGCATTTGCTCAAATTTCCCTCTTCAAAACCACCACCGTCTTTTCATCTGCCACTGGAAACATTTACAGTCTGTCAACATCTCTAATGCCCCATGAGTTCTGCTCCTACCAGCTCCCCAAAGCCCCTCTCCTCAGGGTGAGGGTTTGGCAGCCCTGCTGGGAGGATGGGGAACATCAGCCTGGCTTCTACAGGTGTCATTTCCCAGCAAACACCTACCAGGAGCTGGACTTCCCCAGTAAAGGGAGCCCTTGGATCAGGTCCCATCTTTTCCTTGAGCAATGCCATGTTCCTAATTTCTCCCTTTGGTATAACAAGTAAGCAGATCAAACTGAAGCCAGCCTCAGGAAGACTCTCACACCTAAGTTTCACCTGCTCCTTTATATCCCTATGAAGCTTCCCTGGGGACAGGGTAGTCCTGTGCTGCAGCTTCGCTCAGCTCCAGAGAGGATTTAGGTCAGGTCAACACCAAATCCCAGTAAAACTGAAAAAAGGGGACTGACCTATAAGGAAAGGTTTGCTTGCAAGCCATAGGAAAGTGAGGTCCTTCATCCTGGGAATATCATGGAGCTGCTGGAAGAAATATCTTGTGCCCTCATCACTCCCTAATGATTTGGAAGAGTCCATGACTAAAACTTGTTTACTTTTGGCAACTGAGGTAATAGAATCAGCATACACATCATGAATGCCAGGTCATAGTTTATGTCCAGCTTCAGACAGTACAGCCTTTACAGGTTCTTGTCCTAAATTCAGTGAGTAGAGCTCAGTGCCAGGCTTTGCAGAGCCATCAGATATCCACTGGATTAAAAAATGTAGTAGAAAACCCAACCATTTTTATATAAATATATATATATATATATATATATTCACACTTTTTTTTCTTCCAACTTTTGATTTCAACTGCTGATGGTAAATATTCCCTGAATTTGAAATACTTCCTCATTTCCTGTTCCCTCTCTGTGAGGCTATTTATTTGTAACCAGTATTCATTGATATGGTGAGAAAAAAATCCCTAGATGCTTACACTGTGTTGTAATATCAGTAAATTTTGAAAGGATAATAGTATTTTCTTGCCTGCTTTTAAATAAAAATGGGCCCTGTATAAGCAAGACTTATATTTCTGATTATTCCAGTCTGTCCCAAGGATCAGCTGGACAGTAACTTTTTGTCCTAGTAAACCAGTCTTTGAGGCTGCAAAGGTAACTATTTCATTTCACTGCCTAAGCATTTCAAAAAGAAGAGATGCAGCAGTTAAGTTACACTTTTTCCCAAAGATAACATTGAATTCAGTACTTGATGAAATATATCCCATAAAGTTTTTCTTTTTAAAGGTGGTGTTTCTAAGAAATGGGTCCTGTCATTCTAAATGAATATTAGAGTCTATTGTAGTTTCTTTTTTTCTTTATCATTTATTAAAGGATTTTAGCAAAATGTATCCACTTGTATTGATGTAAATTTGTCAGTGGAAGGTTGGAAGAGATCTCAAATTTTCTAAACTTTGGAAATAAGCATTCATTATTAGAAAAAAATGTGTAAATTTACCTCTACAGAGGAATCAGTTATGGTAAAAAACCTGCTTGTTTTTGACTCCATAAAACCTATATGAAAGAGAAGCCTTAGGAAATCTCTAAATGTACAGAATGAGGCATGGACTGGGTTAGAGCTTCCTTCTTCTTATGTGCCAAAGCCAAAAAACCTTTAGACAAACAGCAGTGAGAAGCCAGACTTCCTCAGTTCCAATGTTCATCAACCACCTCAAGCTACTTACCAGACATGAAAGAAATAAAAGGGCCAAGAAGTCAGTGAAAGGAGTTACAAAATACTTGGTAGCACACAGCCTAAATTCTTTAATGACATTTTTAGCAAATGTTCTTTCTGCCAAGTGTAGTTTTCTTCACCATCAGATCTGTCACCATTAATAATTTATAATGGCACTTCAAAATTATTCTTGTAAAGAACTTTCTTAATAGCAGACATCAGCTTTGTTCATTGCTACAGAAACTCAGTTTTTGTGAATGTATGGAGTTCTTTATCTGAATATTTGCAGTTTAAGACATCGCTAGGAAATGTGAGAATTCCCTCCAGAAATCCATCCCGAGAGGCTGAAGTCAAATCACTGGAGACACATTTCCATCATCCTGACCTAGGAAGAACATTGGCCAATCCAGTCTGTGATGAGAAAATATTTGAAACAGGGACAAATTTCTCATTGACCTCCTCTTCCCCCACTGAGATCACATTCTTCACCTCGACTTCATAACTTTTCATGGAACCAGAACAAGTATTTTCTCCATATGTTTCTGCTCAAAATCTAGTTCCATTTGTGGAAAGGTTAACTTTCCAAGTAAGAAGGGGCAAGAGTATAAGCTCCACATTTGTATAAGAAATAATGGGCAAGAGTATAAGCATTCAGATGCTTGCAGGAGTAGAAGCTCTGAAAAAAATTAGATATATTTTCTAGAACACCCATTTAATGAGATTTACAGGAGATTCTTTAGCTCCTGAAATAAAGTGAAATATTCTTGCCTATATTGAAATGCGTCACTTTATTCTACTTCCTGAAGAGATTTTGGGCCATCTTGGAAATTAACATGTGGGAGGGGGGAAAAAAAGCCAAAAATGTGTGTTTCACCCATGCATTAACATCCTAATAAAGCTTCATAAACAAACTTTACTATAACTAAAAGCTAATTCTAAATATTATAAATGATAAATTATAGATTAAATACAATAAAATAAATCTGGGCTTCTACTAAGCACTTGAGAAGAATTTCTAAGCATCAGATATTTCTCTCTCTCTTTTCATCTCATTTATCTGCTAAATACTAAAAACATTAATTATGTGGTTATCATAACACGATTATGTAAAAGGAACCAAGATGAGCACTGCACTCAATCATGTATAAAATAAACAAACCACAACCAGGCAGATGGCACATTTGGGACCTGACGCTGCCCTGTGAAGTCGTTTGCTGTTTTGAGAACTGAAAGAGCAATGTCTGCATGGTCTTTGTCACCACTTTAGCACAAACATTTTAAAACTGCCTTTTCACTCAAATAGGTACAAGCCTGTTTGCCATGGTCATGCTTCCCAGGCTCTGCACATAAATTTACAAAACACAACTTTCAGATCTGCACTGATTGAGCATCCAGGTGACTTCTTCACCTTTAATGTGTTTCCTCCCAGTTCCCACCTACTGCTCTGAGGGATAAAGAATCCCATTGCACTCATTTAATATTTCATTGATTGCACTTTAAATCTGCAATATAGCCATTCATTGGTACTGGAAGGACAAAAGGAAACACTGTATTAAGATAATATTGATTCAGTTAACCAGAATAAAATGAAGAAAAGGTCAAATTGGGGCAAAGCTAGTGCAATGAAATGCATCCCTGGCAGTCAACTGTTGTGATTCAGCTTCCGACAGCTGCAGAAAGGACATGGAAAGAGCCTCTCCAGTGTTCACTAAATGTGCCATTACTGTGGAGTCATCAGACTGCCTCGAGTTGGGTTTTGTCCCCTAGGCAATCATCACAATTAATTGGGCATGCAATTTATCATAGACTAATTAAGTGGCTTCTACTGCATTTATCACTGCTTGTAAAGTGAAGGAGCTCATTCTGACTTTTTATTTGTAACACTGGCAATGCAGTTTAAAACACATGATTCATCACTTCTGGATGGATTTTAGATTCCCAGCAACGGAGCACCCTTGTGCCCAGAAGGGAGCAGCAGTCCATCCCAGCATTCTGGGGCAGATGTGTTTACATTTCCAAGAGTATTAGGCTGGTTTCTGCAGTAAAAGTCCTTGGTAATATGGATTTGTGGGAGTTTGTGTGTGCATATGTGCTCATGCAATCATCTCTACCCATCACTTGACTTTTGGTCAATTGCAGTCAAAATTTGAGAGATGGAGAAAGATCTCAAAAGAAATCCTGCTAAGCCTCCTGCTGAGAATGTAACTTCACAGCAGGTTTATCCCTGCTTGGACATGGGGGACCTTCTTGGGATTTATACCTTGAGTCACGACCAAGGACACCAGGCAGCCTGGGTTCCTCTGCTCACAGATTTACCTGCACTCACCACTGCTCCTCTGTGCTGTTACAACTTTCTGCTGCCACCAGGATATTTGCTTTGCTCATGCTGATCTGGGAGTCTTTTTGCATTTTTCATTTACACTTACTTAAAGAAGATAGCACTTTCAAAGGAAACCTCATATGAACTAGACTTCATATTTAGAGCTATGTCACTTTTAAAGACAGGACAGATTAGGGGTGTCTGTGTAGTTATGGTGGGGTATAGCTCCTTCTGAAAGGTGGTTTTTTCACCAAAAATCTTTTGAGCATTCTCTCTCCTGTCTTATTCCTATTGGTGTTGCTAGTTAAGTCAAGAGCATTCACATTTGGATGTCTTTCCTGGTGTAACACCTCCAACAACTTTGAGCCAGGGCAGACATCCCAGTCTCACCACCACTGCCTAAGGAAATAGGAACTGAGCCAATATCTTGGCCCACCACCACAATTTTGATGTAGACAGTCAGATAGCTGAAAAGCTCCAGGAACATATGTACAATATCTTTTTAATATTCCAGAGTTTATCTATGTGGGATTGTCTAAAGAGAAATGAAATGCATAAAGTGATGAAGGATGGAGGAACTCGAATTCAAATGATTACAATAATAAAATCTGTTCAGTATTGTTTCTGTAAATGGCATAAGAAACCAGTCTATTCTCCAGCAAGACAAGGCAGCTGAGCTACTTGATTTTATTATTAGGACATCTTAGCAAATACTCCTGAGTCCACATAATTACTACTCCCATCTGCTCCTAAGGGTTGTGTGGTCTCTGCTCTCAGTCTGCACGCTGCAAGGTTAGCTTTACACATAGAAAATCAAGATTGCAAAAGCATTCCTCAACAAGGAGACATTTCCCATTTGGTCCTCAGCTCCTCATTGTATTTCCCACCCACTTAACCACAACATTCATTTTTATAAACCAAACTGTCAAGAGCATGCTTGCACCACCCTTTTGCATTTTTAGCATGGATTAAATAGAAGAAAACTGTCTTGTGCTATGCCAGCTTCAAATCTCTGCATTTACATCCCTATTCAAATAGATTATCAGTCATGGTTAAGGGTGGAGGATGTATTTAATGGCACAGCTCTGCTGCACACCCCTATGCCAAGTGGTGATGAGTTACCTGAACTACCTTTAAGCCCAAGTATGTGTGGACACTGGAAAACTGCAAAGCTGCACTGTGTTCTTTGAAGTTGTTCCCCTTTACTTTTTGACATGACACAAGTTTCTCAATTTTGCCACAGAGGAGGAAAGCAGAGTCGTCCCTGACCTTTACTCAAGATGTGTCTTTAAAGAAATGTAAGACTTAAAGTTATCAGAGAGTCCAGTGTAGCCTGAAAGCTTTCTCACAGTCTTGGGGCCAAGATGCCATATCTGCACTGTGTCCACCTTTTGCCAAAATCCAAGAGCCCATCCCCACTCAAGAAAGCATTCAAACTGACAGCCAGTGAGGGACAAATCCAGTTCCCACCAGATTTCTGCATCACAGTTTCTGAAAGCTGTCCCTTGACTCAGCAGTGGGGCTTAGCTTTCTTTAGGCTGTAAATTAAAACATCAACTTAAGAAAGCTAAGAACATTAAAATATCTGCAAACTATGAAAATCACTCCCTCAGGGTAGAATTGGAGCAATGTACTAGAGTTTAACATGAAAATTTACATCAAATAACTCATGAAGACATCCACTGCCATATAATATCTTTGAGGGTTTTTTTTATAAGAGACACTGGGTTTTGTGCATCAGAACCATATGCCTTTACATAAAATCACAAGCTGAGATTTCCACCAGTATCCTTGAACTGTATTTCTTTGCATAATGGAGAATTTCTGACAAATCCCTAAGCAGAGGTTTTCCAGGGAATGAATGTGTGGTGTTATGCTGCTGTTGTTTCCCACCAATGAAGTGGGCAGAATCTGAATAAAAGGAGGGTGGAGGGATAAGAAGCAGTGTGGACCTGCCTGGAGAGTGTGGGGATGGCATTACTGGACAGCAACCTTTAATTTAGAATTAATTTAGAGTTTAATAAGAGTTAGAATTTAATAGAAGTTAATAATTAGAGCTAGAATTAATTTCTTTAATTTAGAATTTTCTCCTCTTTCTTCAGCCATATTCAAGCAGTAGTAAGATACACTGGAAATTGGACTGCTGGATTATGTAGAAAGTTACATAGTGTTTGTGATTGGGCCCACAAACTTAAAGTCTAAGATCTTCTGCAGAGCAGATATCTTAGGGCAGATTATTGTGCCTGTATCTAACACATTCACTTATCTGATTTTTCAGTCTCCAATGATCATATTTGTGTGAAGAAAGCCAAACATCTTCAGGATTCTGTCAAAGAATAGCTGCAAAAACAGCAACCACTGTATCTCTGCTAAAAGAAAATTTGGTTTTACAAACATTAGCAATGCAATGGAAAGATTGTTTTTATTTAATAGCTCCTTCCCTGTGTCTTTGGAACATTTCTACCTGTCAAACACTTTTCCAAACAGTTCTTTAGGGTCCTCATGAGACATTTGAAGATATGTTTCCTGATTTGTAAAACTTTTGGGATTCAGACTAAATGCCAGTCAAAAAACATCGCTGTAAGTCTCAGAGACTTAGGTCTATTCTCTTATTCCCTTTTTGATTGAACACAAACCAGATGGAGCTGTGCTTTCTGACACGTGCATGCAAGCTTCATACTGGCAATAGGATTTTGGCAGAAATTTTATAAATAAACATCTATTTCTACAAGATAAAGTGATATGAAAAGGACTTGAAATGGTCCTTGGTAGAATTTGCTAGTACATTTAAAGCATGAAAATCACCTCAGTGTGTATAAAGGCTAGAGATTTATCCACTTTGCCAGTGAATTTCTCCTATTAGCTACATTCATGTTTCTCTCTGTGCCAAGAATTGTGCCAAAAACTGCCACTGTGTTGGAAACTTGGGGCCTAGAGTTGGTATGAAAATGCATCTGAGGTAGTGCATCATTATCTGCATTAACTGATCTTAGAGCTAATATTGTGGTCATGTATATTTACATTAAAGTCTAGTGAGTTGATGCCTTCCACAGGTCTCTTCACATGTCCAATCTGACAAATGTATTTAATACACTTTAATAGTCGTGAGAACCTCTTGAAAACAGGAAGATTGATTTTTTTTTTTTTTTTTAATTTTAACTAGAAATGGAAGTGTTCAAAGCCAGGCTGGATGGGGCTTTGAGGAACCTGTTCTAGAGGAAGGTGTCTTTGCCCATGACAGGGGGCAAAATTAAAACTAATCAACCTAAGAAATATCAAGTAGCTTATCCAGAAGGGCCTAATTGCTAGAAAATAGCCCAGTAGGAGGGAATATGTGGTTCCAAAGCACTTTTTTTGTGGAAGGAAGAACTGAGGATGTATCAGCTATACTTTACACAGAGGGATATTGAAGGCTCTGCCTTCTCCAGCTGGGTTTTAAATGCAAGCTGACACAGCTACTGCAGTCTTTCAGATGAGCAACATGAGTGCTGACTGGACCAAGCCTTTCAGGGAAGGTAGTCAGAGGAAAATCCAATTTGTGAATCCTGGCAGAGAATGAAATAGGAGCTGTACCCCCAAGCATGCCATGACTGATGATTTTGAGCAAGCCGACAAGTAGATGTTTGAGTGTTATTAACATCAGAGGAAAGGTATCCTGCATTCTTCTGGTGCACAAATTGGAGTAGCTGAGCAAAGGCTCTGAGATTTTAAAACTTGGACTTGTCCAGTTCTTTTGCCTAAAATGAAATGGCCTGGTGAGAAATGGGTTTTACGTGTCCTCGACACAAATGGGACAAATGTTTTGTTAGTGATTTCAACTGACTGCAGTGATTTATTTCCTAGAAACAGATGGGCCTGCATTCAGTTTTTAAAGTAAGTTTCTCTGTTCTCCATTCATCTCTTAACATTAGTGAAAAAATGAAAATTTGGTCAGAACTAACTTCTCATTTCCTGGTTACCTACTGGAGGGCAGAAGAATTGCCTTGAGCACTGCATTAATCACAAAACAATGTTGTTTTAGCTGCCATGTCTCTCCTTTTGTTTGCTTCCTGGTAGCCCTAACCACTAAGCCTTACTCCTGCTTTAACTTGCTCAGATCTTGCCTTTTGTTTCATTAATAATTCTGTTACTGAGTTCTTGCACCTCGTGACCTGTCTAAGTCTGGTATTTCACATTAATAAAAAGAGAAGAACTAACTAAATTACTTGCTTTAATGTACTAGTGCTAATTTTTGGCAGAAAACTTACATGTTCATATTTTGGCAACATCAAGGTTTCATTCAGTTTAGCTGATAAAAAATTAATGAAGAAAAATACCTTAGGTTTTGTGACTCATCTGCTTTTGCAAATGGATTTTGAAGATATTATTTGATTTGAAACAATTTATCAAGTCTTCAGAAATAATAACTGAATTAAATAAAGACAATATTACTTTTTATTCCTAAAGTCTTGAATATCTTTCTGATTTCTGCAATGAAAAATAATAAGTAGTATATGATGTAACTTATAATCCAATATTGTTTTTATGTCCTTTCTATAAAAATATGCCTCTATGTACGTGCACATGCATGTGTGTGTATATATATGAATGCACCAGTGTGTGTGTGTGTGTGAATTAAGACATGTTCCAAGTGAACATTTTAATTTTTGGAGTCCTGGTTGGTGACATTTCAAACTTAATAAACATAGAAATCTTTTTCCAATTTAGATTTCATGTAGAGGATTGTCTGCATGAGTGAGAAAAGGAATAAACCGTGTTGTGGTTTAATAAAGGCTCATGGCATTTCTTCAAGATCCAGGAGAACTTGCATCATGGGCACAGGGATGCAGAGACACAAGGGGACCTCCCTCAGTGCTGCCCCAGCCCTGCTACAGGACACAATGACATCCCAGAACTAAAACCTGGCAAGAGGTTATTATATTTATTCAGCTGACACAGAACAACCACTGGCTTTATTCTACTTCCCAAAAAGAGCTTATGATATACCAGCTCAATTAAAACAACTTTGCTTGGGGAAAATGGTCGAGGCTTTGCTCAGAAGCACTTTGCAGCACTGGAAAAGTGAACCAAATGCAGCTACATCACACAACCTTTGCCTGCCTAAAGCCTCTAATGTCCATAAAAAAATCCCTCCTTTAAAGGCAGAGGCTCCCTGGCCATGCCTTGTGTCCCCTCCCTGGGGAAGATTAGCTACCAGCCTCAGGGAGCACTGCATGGAGGTGGCCACTGCTCTGACCCAGACCAAAATTTCCTGCATTCCTGTCTCAGCCAAAGGTACAATCTGCAGTCAGTCCAGCAAGAATTTACCTGTGAACACAGTCATACCATCTCAGAAGTGCAGTTTTTCTCCTTCCCTCAGGGAAATGTTATGTTAATACTTGGCTACACTTCCCTTGGGTGGGAGCTGTGCCAGCAAAAGTCCTCAGCACAGTCCTGCCCTCAAGACCACCATGTCCCTGATCTCCTGATGACCTGCCCAGACTTCTTATGGTCAACAGGAGCCAGCCTGAGTAACAACTCTGTGCCAACTTGGTTCCTGTAAGAAAGACTGACAAGAAGTGATAATAAAAACCATAATACAACTATTCATGTCTGATAACCTTCATTAGGTTACTTTATAAAGTTACATTTACTTCATAAAGTTATATCATCACCTCCCTGCAAAACAATTTCTTATCTTTTTCAGCATCTTTTGCTGATAGGACTGGCAGCAGCTCCTTAGGGGATATCTCACACCTACTTATGAAATAGAAAAAAAATGTCCTCATCATTACAATATCTTTTTATTGAAGACCCTGATGCTTAGGGAAATTCAAACCCCACTTATTGTTGTAGGCAAAACAGATGTGACTTGGTGAAGATTTTATTGTTAATCAAAAATGGAGTAGTGCAGTAAGGAATAAAACCAAACTAAAACGACCATCCCCACCCCACCCCTTTTTCCTGACTCTCACACTCTGATGTAGGCAAAGCTGGATCCAGGATCAAAAAGGTCACCAAAGAGCCACTACAGAGACACCTTCTGGTGTTCCCTAAGCATGAGGGATGGCTGGAGGCAGAACACCTCCTCACAGAGGTCTGGCTGCCCCACCAAGGAGGTCAATGAGAAGCCCTTTTCTTGCACAACTTGAGACTGCAGGATGTCAGAAAAGACAAATGTCAAAGGGGATCTCTCCTCCAAGATGCTGTGAAGACAAAGACAGCAGGGGAAGTATAGTGCAACCTCCCCATCCACTCCTTTTACTCTGTGGAAGCTTCAAAAGGCACATCTTACAGTGAATGAAAACAGCATGCAAGTACCTCTGACAGGAGCTTTGTAAAGAGGTGTATCAGCTTCAGCTCACATTTCCATCCAAGACACTCAAACAGCTCTGATCCCTGCTGTTCCTCCTCTCCTAAAGGTTGAATCCCCAGTGCTTCACTGCTGTAGGGTGAATGCCCACCCATGACAGATCTCCCAGTCTGTCTGAGGCATCATCACCTCAGAGACACAGACTTGTCTCATTTTGATGGCTGCTTTTGTAACCACTAAAGACATCTCTGCCTTGCTTTTGAATTGCAGTGCAATACCAGAGTGATGGACACAAAGAAATTGCACTGGCTTGGCAAACTCTGATCGACAGCTGGTTCACAGTACTTCAGATCAGGCTGCAATATTGTTTTGGAGTGCTTCCCTTTAGCTGCTAAACCGAGGCATGAAAGGGAGAAAAACTGCACAAACACTGTGAAAAATGATAGCAGGAGGAGCTTCTATTACTCAATGATTTTGACACTTCAAGTTCTGTTTTCAGCAATTAGCTTAGGACACCTTTTTCTTCTTTCCTGTCTTTAGGAAAAAAAAAAAAAGATGTTCCTTCCTATATGTGGGAGGCCCAAGACTGAAAGACAATTTTGTTTCAGGAGACAAAAATGTAAACAGCTACAAACTTCTATGCCTTTGTTTGTAATTGCTGGTTTTGATCTCAAAAGTTTTATGAATGGAACAAAGACACAAATCTTCTTTTGAATAATTCATGCACACAGCTTGGGATTTAACTGCTGATATTTTTTTATGTGTTCTTGGCTTTTTTCTGACATGTGAGTGAAAGAGAAATTGCACATGACATGAGCAGAGCTTTATGCTTGTAATGCTGTTAGGTAGATTTGCATGCTTTGACTCAGGAAGATTCATTGCTGGCAGAGCAATGAGGTCTGGACAGTTGGAAGGTCAAAACACTTACCAGTGTGATTGTGCAGAAAAGTTTGGCTCCATGGTAGAGAAGATCCCTTTGAAATAAATATGGAGACTGGGAAATTAATTATTAAGGAGGATGTTGCAAAAACATACATCAATACTGTTCAATATGTGGTTGGAAGGTAATTGAAAAAAATTATGTAGACTCTGACTTAAAAGGAGAGGGAGTCTGATGAACACACACTATAATTTCTGGCAGCACCGTCTGGCTGCTGAACCTGTCACAATCCAAAGTAGAACTGGAAAAAGGCCAAGCCAAGTCTTCAAGGCAGGGTTCAAGCATAACAGAGACTGCCAGAAAATTTTGATTATTTCTCACTTCTTCCCTATGTTACTTTCACTTCACTTGTAGGAGGGCATATTTCACTGAAGCCTTTTAATCCCTCTTTCTATTTAAAAACTATTTAATATTCTCCTAAATTTATGTTCTGTTAAACTCTGTATATGAGCATCCTACAGAGGTGCATGAGAGAGCTGATCACTGTGTTCATTTTCATGTATTAGTTACAGAGCTGCCTACAGCTGCTTAGATTTCACCACACTTAAAAATCCTTTGAACCATATTACAGTCACGGGGTGGGTTATTTTGGGTTATGGTTTTTTTAAAAAAGAAAAAACTGTCTGATATTAAACATACATTGCTTGATTTAAATAAACATTGGAGAAGATTTATGTAATCCAGTTCAGGATACACATCCGATGCTTTCTCTCACTTAGATATATATATAGAACTATGTTTATATTAATCTCAAATAAAAATAGAATGGTGATACTAATTTTGGTTACATTGTTACTTGGCTGGCTTTGACCAATTCTTTCTTTCCTTTCTTTTTCTTTTTTCCTTTTCTTTTTTTCCTTTCTTTTTTCTTTCTTTTTTTCTTTCTTTTCTTTCTTCCTTTCTTTCTTTCTTTCTTTTTTTCTTTCTTTTCTTTCTTCCTTTCTTTCTTTCTTTCTTTTTTTCTTTCTTTTCTTTCTTCCTTTCTTTCTTTCTTTCTTTTTTTCTTTCTTTTCTTTCTTCCTTTCTTTCTTTCTTTCTTTTTTTCTTTCTTTTCTTTCTTCCTTTCTTTCTTTCTTTCTTTCTCCCTCTATCCTTCCTTTTCTTTCCTTCCTTCCTTTCTTTCCTTCTTTCCTTTTCTTTCCAAAAGCAACAATAAATATGCCCAAAATCTCATCTAAAGTAAAATGGATTTTTGGGAGTTACTTAGTCATTCTACTGGTATTTTTCACATCCAAGGGAACTGAAAACTGAAGAATTCCTCTTGTGAAAAAGATTCAATAGTTCCAGAAGACCGAAGCACACCTTTTTGCAAGAGCCTCACAGTAATTTCAACGTAGTTTGATACATCCCTTCTATACAGGCTGTTGAGTGTGAACTTGCAGAAGGTTCTGATATTAACTTTTTCTCTGCTAGACACCTCTTTTTATGACTGAGGTGGGCAGAGAGGCTATTCTTGCTCTCTTATACCATTTTCACCTAAGTGGTGTAGTAAACACAGCAAACTACTTTTTCAAACTGTCTCAAACATAAGATGTCTTTACAGTCTACTCAGAAATCATATTTCCCAAGTCTTGACTCTCATCTGCTATTTTGACTCAGGACTGCAGGGAAGAAGTGGATTTTCTGCACAGTCATTCTGTTTTGCATTTCAGTGGGCTTGGGTTTACTGTGATCAATTGAAAAATTTCTAAACAGCTCTGTGAGAATCTAGGAAATACTTTGAGAAAACATCCTTCTAAGCATGCAACATATTATGTGCTTAATAAGTGCAGCTAATACTTAGCAATTTGGCATATTGTTCTGATTTTGTTAGCTTTACCACTGTTTTCACAGGCTTTGAAAAAAATGACCACAGAAAGCAGTAGTAATACCTATTACTGGAAATAAAGTCTGGAGGTGTATCTCCTGCTCGATTTTCTTTGGCATATTTAGGGTTCAGAGTTCCTTTAACTTGGCAAGCCTGGGCAAGGAACACTTATCCATGTGCGTGCTCTACCTTCACTCCCATATAATTACTTTTTGTTAATGCTCTGAAATAATTTTCTTTCATTTTAACACAGTCTCCAGTCCTGCAGACATCCAAGCACAGGAATAACAGACTCCTAACTTCAATCAGATTACAATTGGGAATAAAGTACTTAGCCATGTGCAGCATCTGCTTGCAGAATTAAGATCATTCATCTCTTGGGTCTTCCTAGGAAGCTACAGTGTGAAATATGTGCCTGTGGACCGTGGGGTTCATGCAATGGGGCTGCTTTACCTAAGATGAGCAAAAAAGTTTCTAGAATTCCTAGGGCAATCCACACAGCTAATCCAACAGCCTCTGCAGAAAGTTTATCAGCTCCAATAATCACACTATTCACGCCCTGTGGCATTTAGAGGGGGAAATACTGTCTATATAGGGAATTCATTAATAGTTCAGGCCAAAAGGAAGTGTGGGTCTATGTGTTTCATCAAAATCAAGGACTTTTTAATATATCACCTTAAAAATTACCTTGCATCTGATATTTGAGAAAGGACAGCATCTTGCAAGACCACAATTCACTGAGCTTTACTCAACATTGAAAAGAAGTTTGATTTCTTTGATGCCTACAAGTTTCATTAACGTGTACATAGGCTCAGAACAGTGCACAATGTTAAAAACTTTAGTGCAATATGTCACGCTTTAGCCTAAATTCCTCATGAATTATCTCATATATTTTTCTATGTCTACACACATTATAGGATGTGTGTATTTCCAGCAGTAAAGGCATTTTCCAGTATTTTGCTAAATACATTAAAAGCCTATTTTTGAATTTATAAAAACATTTAAAATTTAAAAAAAGTCCTACAATTTTTTAGCTGTTATTAGAAAAGGTAATGAACTTAATATGCTAATGTAAAAAGGCAAAATAAAAGAGTTTTCAGGGTGTTTCTGAATGCTGTTTTTAGCATGTTATCATTAATGTATTAAAACATGCACAAAAATGCATTAAAGGATCAGGAATATTTTCCTGCAGGTACTTAGGATCTAATAAATAATGAATGTGATGATTAACTACATGGGCAGAAGTACAGAGCATTACCAAGGAAAAAAAAAACAAAAAACAACCTGGATAAAATCTGGCCTTTTGAATGGATGTGCACCGTTGTTTTTAATACTTAAAAACCCAGTTGAATATACTCAGTTGAGGGTGAAGAGAAAACAAAAGAAGCAAGCGTGCTTGAATTAATATTATATTTTCAAAGGAGATGTTTAAATATTGCCGAGACTGTGTCTGGAGACCGTGAGGGTGTCTGGAAGGGAGCGGAAGGATGCTCCATGAGCCGAGTGGAGTGCAGCAGTGCCCTCAGCGCTGCTTGAGCAGCCACAGAGGCTTGTGCATGTCCAGAGAGCTGAAGTAGGACCACCACCAGGGCTTCTCCCTGCCTGGGGAGGACCCTCCTCCAGCCTGGGGCCGGGCGTGCGGGTCGAACAGCTCCAGCGGGTCGTGGGGGTCGTGCGCGTCCTCCATGGAGCGGCGGAGCAGCTTGCTGGGCCAGGCATCCGCGGGTCGCAGCACGAAGTCCACGCGGCCGGCCTGCTTCATCCTGGCGGGGATGGTGACCCTCTTCATCACCCGGCTGTAGCCCGGCGCCTGGGCACTGATCAGGAACGTCCCTGGGGGCAGCAGCCGCCAGTAATCCCCATCAGCAGCTTGGGAGAGGGAGAGGCACAACAAACCCAGCTCAGCTTTCAGCCATGAGGTCTCTGCGCTGCACGCGCGCCCGCGGGTGGACTGATGGCACAAGCAGCTAAGGGTAGCAGCTCAGATTTTGAGAAATGTTTGAAGGCAAGCTCTAGATGACAAAAGGGGACTTCACCTGTGAAAACCTGGCCCTTGGGAGCTAATGGAGTGAAATTCTCATACAAAATGTCAGTAATAGCTGTTCCTGTGTCACAGGGAAGAGATGCTTCCCTTCACGCTGCTTTTCCCGATGGTACAAGGAATAATTCCCAAAGAAGTTAATTTAAAACTGTGTGAAACTTAAGAAAGTGAAATCAGAATCCAGGCTTCAATATATATCCATATATATATATATATTTAGAATGTCTAAAGAGTTAAGAAATCCCTCTTTTTATTAAATTACATTCAATAACTTTGCAGACATTCTCGCATGTAAGACTGTGGAGTTGGAGCTGCAGCTGGTATAAATTGCCATTAGTGTAAAACGGGTGTAAATTTCCTCCAGCTGAAGGTTAGACCCTTCAGGCAAAAGCAAGGAGCTTTAAAACTGAAAAATTTATTCCTCATTTTATATTTCCTTTATTTTGAATGGCAAGTCTCTTAGCTCAGTTAGTGTTGCATGAACACTATTTTCTCATGGAATCTCTTAGTTCTTTTTAACACTAAAATCAAACAATTTCTTAACCATATGATATTTTTAACCCCACCTAACTCAGAACAAATACTCTCTTTCCTACAGTGTAAACATATTTTTATTTAATTCTTAATCCTTTAAAGGTCCACTGCCAATGGGAAGCCATTGTCTGGGGAGAAGTTTGAAAAAGACCCTAATTCATGCCAGAGCCTCCCACCAGCCTCAAGAATCTGCATCATCTCCACTATTGTATCCCCTCTACTGCTAGTTTTCTTGAAAGCTGGAAAACATCCACTACATTATAAGCCTTTCTGGCTTTCCAGATTGATTCAACAACTATCATTAGAGCAAAATGTAACCATTCATATCTTCTGTCTTGTACTTCTCTGGCCTACCCTGTTCTCACTGAAATCAATAATAAAAAGAAAACATTGATTTCAGTGACAGCCTAAGAGCTCAGAACTTTATGGCTGTGAAAAGTAACAGCTGTATGTGCCCCAATATGTGTTTATCAGTTGGTGACAGGTATAAAGTGGACATAATTCAATGTTCTAATAATAATTGTCCAAAAATTGCACATATTTATCTGTTTCTGCATGAACAGGAAAGGCTGTAGACCCTTTAATTTCCGTAATTATTCTAGCTGTGAAAATCAGAGGGGATCTTACTGTACTACTTATAACATGTTCACAGCATCTCTAATAACTTATTCCATCAAGGCTTCACATCTCCACGTGCTGAATTACAGCCTCTGAGCAGAGCTGTTGCCATATTCCCTCAAACACTGGCTTTGGTGGACAGCAGACTGCTCCAGGTGAAATTTTTCACATCAACAACTCCATCATCCCTGAGACAGGACAGACTTAGCAGCCAGCTTGATGTCTTCTCTCTTGTTATTCTACAAGAGAACTCCCACCTCAGCCTTCAGTTTTCTATTAAGGGTGCCATTTCTACCAAACATGACCATACTTTTGCAGGTTAAGCTCTCTGTACTTCCACTCTGCCTCAGGAAAAATCTCAAACTAAAAATATTACCTGTGGTGACGTCATGCTGAATGCCCCTGACTGAAATTCGAGCGTTTTTTATCGGGTTGCCAAACTTATCCGACACAATTCCTTTTATCCCACGATGAACCTGGCAAAGCAAAGTTAGATGGGAGTCACTGACTGCAATATCACCTCCTCATCACAAGGAAACATTTGTAGAGAGGAAACAATTGTCAAAAAGTCCAACCCATTTAGAGGCTCTCAGGAGATAATGCCCCTTCAGATAAATTTCCCTATTTTGGGAGGTCCAAGGGGACTGAGGGAAAGGGGTAATGGAACCAGAGCTTTTTTGGGATAGGTATGTGGCTCTGCACTGAGAGATCCTTCTGTGCACAGATCACTGGCACCTCATGGTCTGACCACAGTATTTAAGGACTGTTTCTGAATGCCTGCCCTAGACACAGAACCACAGAGAAATGAAAAGTTAAGGCTTTCAAAACCAATCTGCTGCTCTGAGCACAATGGAAAGGCATCACTTCAGGTACTTGTGACTCATCATCACTCTGCTGCCTACACTTCACAGCCTGTCAGAATGTCATGACAGCAGTGTGTGTGACAGCCATTTCCCCCTCTCTACAAGCACAGAACTGAGCTGCTTGAGCTGTTGAGAAATGTGCTTGGTGACAAGCTAAAGAGCAATGTTAATTCTGTCATGCAAGGAGGTGCTCAAACAGCTATATTGGAAGTTCAGCAAAATAAAACAAAACAGAAAAAAAGTTCCAAGTATTTAAACATTAAGCCTCTTAAGGTTCTCTTTTTACAGTGTTCCAAATTTAAACTATTTTATATGGGGAAATCTATATGACCTTTTTAAGTGAAAAATAATTCCATTTTTATTTTTTCTCTGAACAGCTATGACGAACTTGAGTCTTTTTTTACTTCACTTCCCCACCTCTTCTTGTCTCTTCCTCTCACTTTCCCTTCCCCAGTACCCTTGTCACAGAAGAACAGAAAAAACCACAAAGCATCAAATCAACAGGAAAAACATATTTGCTTTTCTGTTGGAATATAAAGATGTTTAAAAATACCCATTAAAGTATCCAAATTTACAGTAATTGATAGCACAAAGTTTGGGGAAAAAGTCTAGTTTATTGAGAGCAGTTTTTAATTTAAGGTGAGACTGTGTTGCCACTGCTCTTGCTAAGCAGCTGTTCCATACTGAGTGAAGCTATTCACTGGAAAGTTTAGGAACAACTCAAAATAAGGATTTGAAAACTAGAGAACAATCCTTTATAATGAAGAACTGCAATTTGCTTTGCAGCACAAACTTGGGGATTTGTCATATGGACAGAGACTAAATATGGTCATAAGAGTCATCTCACACTCAAATTTAATTTACAGTATGGACATACTTAAAGTGGTGTGATCTCATCCTGTTTCAATAATAATTTTGCAATTATAACATGACAGGATAAAAATGACGAAACTGAAATTTCCTTAATAATCTTGCTTTGGTTTGCCTTGTAAATGTACTGTTTCTCATTTTCCCCCATATCTGTGTCACGTGAGTTTGGCAGGGTGTTTTGATATTGCTTCTGATGAGAAGAAGAGACCAGGGTTTAGGAAAATGAATTCTACTTCTGTGTGTTAAGCCAAGTAGATTTGTATACACACCAAACAGCCTGGAATATATCAGAATCAGAAAAGTTTGAATTGGTTATGGCAGACTTAATCTTTATCGGGGGTAATTCAGTCATCCTTATCTGCAAAGTTGTTTTGCTTACTGTCCTGCATTTACTCAGAAAGCTTTTCAGGCACAGACTTCTACAGTATCTCACACTATAAAATCTTTACATCTTGAAGACTTCAACTGTAATATATATGGATTTAACCCAGCTCCATTTGGATTCACTAAAACTCATTTTCATCAGACAGCTGTAAAACGAAATGAGCTTGGTGGTCTGTACTGTAGACTTTATTGAATGATAATACTTACCACAAGTAGCAAGAGGTTGCTTAGAAAGGCCATAAAAACACTCCTAACAATTTTAAATTACTGCATAGTCTATCAAAATAAGGCATGACAGAAAGCTAATCTACTAATGGCTGAGAGAAAGATGAGCAACTTCTGTTTCTGTGCTCACTTACTTATTGTCAGTGAGGTATTTGTTTTTGCTGAGCTTAAACTTATTATTAAAAATGACATTTAAGTGGTATGTTTTAATGCTCAGAGACAGAGTTCTTCTTTTAGAAGATTTGGCTTCAGATATTTAATACCTACTTTAATAAAGAAATGAAGATGGAAAGTATGTAAATGACATTTTTAGAAAGATTTTAACCAAATCTAAATTTACTGTGGGGGACAATAGGGTTTGGGACACAAACATGGAATGTGGAAAGGAAAATTTCAGGAAGCTCTCTGGAGAGAGGATCTTGTTGCTTTAGTCATCAAGAGGAAGGTTGATTCATACTTTTCTGAATATTACGATGTTCTCTAGTGTTAAATTTTGGACAGCTGATGAATAATGCTGCCCAAAGCATTCACAGATAATTCTCTTTCTCACTATTTTCAAGGCCTTTGCAGTCCTCAATCTCAGTCCCTTCTGCAGCATAGACAAAATACCACCTGTGTCCTGCTAGAGAAACTGAGGCACTGGGGTCCCTGGGGGAGAGTGGTGATTGATTAAGCATCATCTAACCAGGAAAACAGCAAAGAAATTAATTTTGACAAAGAATGAAAAAGAAAAACAGAAAGCAAAAAGGTAGAGCAGTACCATTTCCATGTAATTCAGAAGGGCACCTTTGTTTTCATGCCAGATTGTAAACAGTTCTTCCTCCAAAGGAAACTTTTCACATCCGACCTCCACGGTAACTTCAAAGCAATTTGTGTGAAGGTAATTAAAATCTGCCATACCTATAGGTTTAAAAAGAAAGAGGAGGGTTCATGAACAGCAGTGCAGATTTTAACTGGAGCTTTGCTGCTGCAGTCAGCTGAATGCTGTCCCTGTGGGTGTGGGTTATTATACTGTAAAAATATAATACTTGCTAATATATAAAAAGTGTTCAACAAATTCAGAATTCTACAACTTGTTTCAGTTATAAATTAACTAATTACAATAAAAATTCTTTCAGTAAAAAAAGCATAATTTGACATTATTATTCACCTGGCCAAGAAGTAGCAATAGAGCAATAAAAATTGGTTGATCACAGGAATTGTATAATCAGCTGTATCAGAGGTGATGGCCAAGGGTCATCAGACTAGAAATGACCTTTTGCCATTATTATGTTCAAAACTGTTTCTGTACAAAAGACATTGGACATAATTTTGGGAAGAATGTAAGCCAAGGAGATCTTAACCTCATTCTCAGTGTGCCCCAAAGCATTCCAAATGTTTAGTTTCAACATCATTATTTGGGGATCCAGCTGAGTCTTATTGGAAAACACAACTGAAGCACAACTGAAAATTTATGGACACTGATACTTTACCCATGCCAGTATTCAAGGAATTCTGAAGAAAACAAAATGCTGTTATTGGGGAAATCAAATTAACAATAGAAACACATTGGAGGTTTGTCTCTGTTGCAGTTTTCCCAGAAAAAGGAATTTATTTAAACAGATGAGAAAGCAGCACATGCACAGTCCACAAGATGGGTTCAGACTCATGCTGCTAAGGAACAAGAGGACAGCATTAAGCATTTATTTATACATGTCAGAATTGAAAATAAAAAGATATGATATAACAAATTTGAACCTTGCATAACTTGTTAATTTTTTTCAAGTCCCATTAGGGTTGAATGCATTCAATATTATCTTCATAAAAACATTACCAAGGTAGATTTTACTGCTTAAATCTCGTACAAGTTATCTTTAGCACAGGTAGGACCTTAACCAAACTGAAAAGAATAAAATCATTTTGTTCAAACCCTGGTGTCTTATAAAGGTCACACAGAGGTTTTACCTCACTTGATATGATGGTAAAGTGGTTTTACCTCCAGTGAAGCTGTACCACTCAGCACCATTTATAATACCTCCCCGTTGTACAAAATTCCCACCACAGCGATGTTCGGAGCGGTCCGAGATGACGGGGTGTGCATCTGCGTAGGCTTTAGCCAGCATTTTGAACACCTGTAACAGACAGGGTTGAAATAGGTTTGCTTTCACAAAATGAAAACTTTGCCATTGCTGTAACTATTGCTGCAGTGAGTCCAGACAGTGAGGCACCCTGTGTCCTCCAGACTGCAAGAGGTGATGAACTGCTCTGCAAGGAAGTTCCATTTGTCCCTAAGAAATTTTGATTTGTTTTCTTTCTCTAGGATTCTTCTCTGCAATCTGATGTATTTATCCAGGGGCAACATATAAGTTACCAGAGGATTTTTTGATACTTTGCTTCAGCAGAGGACATTTTTGGCTGTGCTTCAAGTCCCAGGTTTTAAAGTTTTAAAGTTGAAATTTAGGCCCCCTTTACGATTTGCCTGAGCTTTTGATATCTTTACCCCTTTAAAAATACCTATATTACCTTGAGCCCAACTAAATCTCCACACTGAGTGCTGCTGTTTAAAATAGTCAGTGTCAATTTGCCTTACACTTATCACTCACACAGGAAAACCTGCCAGTTTGATCTCAGAGACAGTTCTGTGTGGGGCAGGAACCATTCCTAAAAAGTGAAGGATAGGATGTGGTGATGTAGGATGTCACCACTGATTTCCAGAGAGAGTTGACACTGATGAAGAGCAGAGCAGTCACCACGTAGAAAGGAACAGAAGTGGCAGAACATGAAGTGAAGACAGAAGAAAGAGCAGTTATCTGAAGAAATCATTTATTTGAATCATGTTCCTGCCCTTCTTCTCCAACGGTTATTCCAACTTTGTACAAAAATCCTTCCTCTCCTTTTTGTTTATTTGAATCTCATCTGCTAAGGCTAGACTCTCAGATTTCAACATTGAAATTACAGCAGTTATCAGATGCTACTTGATCCTATTATTCATCACCAGAGTTTCATTCCATATTGCTTAAGATCACGTGTGCAAGAAGTTTGGTGGCTAAAATCCTAGGTTTAGAAATGATCCTAAAACTTTATTCTGGTATTCTCATCAAGGGTAAAGATCAAATGACCAAGCACGCAGCATTGATTAATATTTGTGATTGCTTCTAATAATCACATGGCTGAGCTAATTATGGGATCAGGTAGGTGACCAAGGAAAGGTGGAAAGAGAGTTTAATATAAGTGTAAAGACACTTTACTGAAATACTGCTGATGACCAAAAACTAAAAATTCAGGTTTAAGATAAAATGCTTTTGCACCTCCCTTAAGTTTCTATGTGTCTAAATAACACTCAGACCAGAAAATTAAA
Source organism: Cisticola juncidis (assembly GCA_013400215.1). Lineage (NCBI taxonomy): Eukaryota > Metazoa > Chordata > Aves > Passeriformes > Cisticolidae > Cisticola > Cisticola juncidis. The sequence continues at coordinate 1,501,799 of VXBR01004196.1, read as the reverse complement.
GTGTTCTTTACAGTTTTGCTGAAAAAATAGATGTTAACTAAATATGTTATGATGAACTTTTAGATAACTTTTAAATATGTTAAGAAGAACTGCCAATAGTTCAGTACCAGGCTTAATATCTTTAATTTCTGCAGGAGTCTGGGTCCCAGTTTTGAACCTTCCATGGAAGGTATTTGATATAAAGTTTAGAAGGTGCTTATGTAAATTAGGAGTGTGATCCTCAACTTTTACAAAGACATCTGCAGATGTTGTATTTGGATGACCAAGCCTCCTCTTGTTTCACGCCATGAGGCATAAGGCTTTTGCCTGGCCACTAGTTAAAGTGAAAGAAGAAAAGTGGTAGTGAGAAGAGAAAGTGAGAATTCCAAAAGCAAATTAAATCTATTAAAAAAAAAAAAAGTTATGCTTAAAAAAAACCTCACAAAATTTAAAAGTTCCTGGATAACAATACATTTTTTATCACTTAGAAGCTAATGGATGACCAGTCATAGACCTCAAGGAAACTCAGATTTTTAGGCATAAATTACAGGAAGAAAAAGGGATAAAACAGAGCAATCCTTGTGACTTTGGTAGTGTGAGGTTTCACTCAGTAAAGTGAGGTCAGGTACCTCAGCCAGCACTTTTACCCCACTGACTGTCACTGGTTGGGTTTTCCAGGGGGAGGGAAGGGAGTTTTTCAACTCACCAAAGGGTGTGAACTTGACTTGGTGTGGATATTTCTGCTCTGGCGAGCAGAGGCATCAATTCAGTTTCTTGTGTAACACAAACTTAAAATATGCATCTCTGTAAACCCCCAAAATATGGGAAAGTTTTTAATGAGGTGGGCTGAACCAAAAGCAGGAATGTGAGTGCAAGGACATGGCCCAGCTTTGAGACTCCTTGTTTTCAGCTGGTACTGGCCCAGGTGGTGGTACTGGCCAAAAACAGACTTGAAATTTTCAGTGTTTTGGAGCAGAGGAAAAAGAGGATCCTTGTGCTTCCACACAGGCACCATGATGGACACAAGGAGATGGAAGCACAGATACATTTTCAAGTGGGGAAACAGTCTGAATATATTTTTCAAAATCTGATTTTTTATTATCTGGCTATCATCTGCTCTGCAGCATTTCACCCTGGTCTGCAAGTTTTCCCATGCACAGCAAACGTAGCAGGTCAGCATTCAGAACAATGATTATGGCCAATGTGTGACAGATAATCAAACTGCTGTATTATGGGATGCAGCTTCCCTGACAGCAGCAGCTGTAGTTCACATTACTTAAATGCAGGTCACTTCACAGGCACACATTTTATATCTTTCTGGGCAAAATTTAAAGTGATACTGACAGTGCTGTTAAGGTTCCTGTGCTGAGTCATTTGAAAAATCAGTTTTTCATTGGGGACATCCCCAGCCCTCCCCTGTATGTTTTAAACTTCCAGATTTGTAGCCAAATTCCCAGACTTTGCAGTCACTGACTATGCAGCAGTCCCCTGCATGGGGTTCCCTGTCTTACTGTGCTGCAGCCAGGAGTGCCATTAGGGTTTGTCCAGCTGTGCCCTACACTGGGACAGAGCCCTTTGTCTGTGTGGCTGCATCTTTTCACTCAATATACACACATTATCCCTGAGTGGAACTGATGGAAATACTGCTGTACTTCCATTCCAGGGGTGAACTGCTCGATAAAGCACACAGGGCAATATTCCTTCACCACCTAAGCACTGCATAGCCCTAGCCCAAGCAGTGGGATGTAAAAGAACAACTTTATGATTTCCACCAGTCCTCAGCAAGAGGTTCTGCAGCTTGCATTAGCACCCACCTGATGTTTCTTACACAGGCAGTGCCTGGTTAATTTTACTGCTAAATCATTTTTAATACACACACAGTCATTGTGTGTATTAGCAGTAGGCATTGTACAGCTCAGAAGAAATGGATTGATACAGAAAAACGTTTAACAATCATACATCTTTAAATACTTGTTAGTGAGAACTGTCATTTCAGAAGAAGTCAGCCTAGAGATATCCTCAAAGATAAAGGATGCTTCAAGTCAAAGATCAACTTCTGACTATTTTCAACTGCTCTTTGTTTATATAAAGAACCACTTCTCTTAAGAGGCCACAGACATTTTTAGCACACGCTAGAAGGCTGAAAAGCTACACGTTCTCCTGGTGGGCATGTCAGCAATGAATACTAGATTGAGGAAGCCAAAGGGAAATAAGAAGGATGGCAAAAATTTCACAGAAGATTTACAGTGAGTCCCAAATGAGGAACTTTCCAGGGACAAGAGGGGGAAACCAATCCCATTCATCTGACCTGAAATAAATGTTACAAGGCTGCCACCATATGGCAAAGAGTCTTTTCCCCTCCCCATTCCTTATGGATTCCACGGGAAAATAACAGTGTTGGTCAGGCTTGCTCCTTTTCTTCTAGAAACAACTGGTAAAAATATCACAGCCTATTCCCTCTAAAAATTAAAACCTGGATTTTCCCAATCTGTGCTTTATGAAATCATATTTGGCCTCACAAAAGATGGTAAATCTTTCCAGACCAAGCTGATAGTGTGTAAACAATCCTATATGTTAAAGTACATTAAGTAAATGTATAAATCAGAAACACATAATATTCTGAATTGGAAGGAATCCACAAGGATCATCAAGTTCACCTCTTAAGTCAATCCCCTCTGGGGATTGAACACTTGACTTTGGCATTATTAGCATCAGTTCTACCCAAATGAGATGATATAATGTCATATGTATGTATATAGACTTGCATTATGTATACAAATATGTTATTTATTATATATTTAGTACATACATGCATACATATACACAAATGTACATGATGCAAATTAATCAAAGTTTGTTATTTATTAAAAGTAAATTATTCCACAGTTCCTAAGTAAAATATATGTTCCTAAAATGGAACCAACATCCTAACCCTGAAAAAAAAAAACTTACCTTTTCATCAGGTGTAGGAGAGAACATTTTTTCTTCCATAGGATGCCTTGAATAGTCATAAGGGTAGGTCACAACCAGTTCACCCCCATGGAGGCTGGCAGAGAGCACAAATGGGATAGACCTCAACCACTTCATGACTGCTTTTGTCTCAGGGGCCACCTGAAATCCAGGAGGAAAAAAAAAATAGAAAGCTGTGACTAGGCATGTGACTCCAAAGGAATTTGATCCTGGCTGAAACCCAGTGGAGAAGAGACAATGCCTAAAGGAGAAGAAGCTCTTTGGCTCTTCCAGCCCAAAAGTTACTGGGGGCAGAAAATCAGTTTTCTCCAGGAAATGGATGATATACATGTGGAAAAACTGGAACAAAAGAAGAAAGAGTAAATTTGACAGGAGGAGAAACTTTTCATTACAGTGACATTTTCACATGATGATGGCAGTACTTTAGGCTGGAAAACTTGTGGCATTTTATCACTACCTATCTAAGTCCCTATATAATTTCATTTCTGAATAAGCAGGATTGACTTTGAATGGATAAACTGGAATGAGGGGAGAAATTTGCAGTTCTCATCACTTGTTGAAAATACATTTGCTATCCTTCGGTCCAGGTTAATCTGCAAATAAATGAAAACTAATGTGTGTAAAGCACAGCAATGCCTGTGGTTTACCTGCAGATAAGTCACCAAATTTAGGGGTTTTTGACAGTCCCTCCTCAGTAACAGGGGCCAAGGGAGAGGGCAGCAGACTCCAAGAGATGTTCTGGTACCCGAATGCAGGCGGCTCCTTCACCACCCGCTTTCTAAGGAGCATTTGTGGGACGTGCTGCGGTGTTGGCTCGTTCTTAGGGATAACAGTGGCATCTGGTGGCCGCTCCCTGCAAGCCCAGACTCACACCAGTGCCCCTGGAGAGCTGGGGTTCTTTTCCTTGCAGCTGGGGGAAGTTACCTGGGGAAAACCTGAGGAGGGCACAGGCTGCTCATCCGGACCCTGCACAACTGCAGAGATCCAGGTTTTATAAAAATGAGAAATACTTGTTAGGATGAAATTAATCCAGGATCTATTTCGGGCTGTTTTAGGAATTTCTTAGCACCCTTTGCTTTGACTCCATCAGCTGTCAGAAAACCAGGAAGCCAGGGCTCCAGAGTGCCTAGTGACTAACAGTGTGCAGGGAAAAACATCCAGAACAAACAAGAAAAAACTACCAAACCAACTGAATAAAGTCCCTAATGACATATATATATATTTGATTCAACAATAATAATTTCTGTTTTCTTTGGATCACTCCCTAATCTGCTATTGTTAAGAAAACCTTTGGGGATCCACAAACCCAGGTGTGGAGCAGAGAAAAATGGTGTGAAGGTGCAACATGGATGTATTATAGCTCAATTAATGAGGCAGAAAGCCAAAGAAAAAGCCATATCTAAACATAGTTTTACCTGGAATGATTCAAGAAGATATTGCCCTGTCTGCTCCTGACCTAAGCAGGAGACTACTTCCTATAGATGCTGTAGTTTTTAACTTAGTCCTTCTAGGGCTTGGGTTTCCTTAAAATTCCCTTCTGTAGCTATTGATCTGAACTAGAGCCTTCAGCAAGTGTGAAAGGCTGTACCTCATACTGGGGAAGAAATGGGACCCTGAGTCTCCCACTGCTGCAGGGTGAATCATTAAATCAGTGACTTGATTAGTATATGAATACAAACCAGGCTGTGCCACTGATCCCCAGGAGAAACAGGTCAGGTTCACTTTGTCTATCAGCCCTGTGGCAGTCTCTGAATCTCTGTGTGAAAACCCTTTCAGCTTTGGCATTTTAAAGAGAAAACTTTTAAAAATGGGATGTAACAGATAAAGTCGGATCAACTAAGGAACACACAGAATACACTTTGCACACCAGAAACCTAATCAAGGGCTTTTTTTTTTTTACATAATAAGGAAGATTAAACAGAGTTTCCAGGAAGGACATGACATGAAAAAAAAAGATTAAAAAGGCAGATAAAGGGCATTCCAAAAGGAAAGGGCTTTTTGCAGTTTCACACACCAACTCACACAATGCAGAAGCGGGAGAAGAAAGCAGTCCCCAGGCTTCCTAACAAGAAACGTGGCAGTGTCCAAAGAATGCTATTTGCACCAAAATATTTGTTTTTTCTGGCCTCTGTGCAGTGTCCTGGGATGATCTGATCATGATTTTTATCCCAGTAGTGTTCGGGACTGAACCAGCCGCTTCCGCCTGCCCCCTGGAAATTCATCCCTTGAGCTCTTCTGAAGAGAGGAAGACCCCAAATGGCTTGAAAGGGGCTGTGTCACTGCCTGCCCCAAGGATTGGGTAGTTTGGGAGTTTCTCAGGGTGACTGAGCACCTGGAATAAACTTACACCTTCCAAGTCCACAGCACCAGCACATCTGAGGAGGTTGCTGGCCCAAAATCCCATCAGGTCCCTGCCTTGCTGCAGCTGCCCCAGCTCCTGCTGCCCAGCCAAAGAGGCCATTCCTGACATCAACCCTGCTTTCAAACAGCAGCCCTGGGCCTTGATAAGATTTTTGAGTTGCTCCTGCAATTCAGTGGGCAAGAGTAAAATGCACAATTTCATTTGAGAGCTCCTGATTTCAGTCCTTCATCCTGACCAGCCAACAGGCTAAGCAGACTACTTGTGGCATAAGCCCCAAGACAGTTCTGTCTCACAGAGCCAGTGTCTTACTGACGTGAATGGTGTGAAAAACCAGGAGCTTCAATGCCACTGTTTTTGTCCTAATAACATTTCAGTGACATCAGTGATTAAAGCTTTGAAATGAGCATATTCTGGTTCAGCTCCACCAGATGATAGCAGATGCTGTCTATGCCACTGGTCTTCGACTTTTCCTTTAATGTGGGTTTTGTAGAGCTTATTATTTTTTTTCACACCAGGGCTTTTGCTTTTAAGTTAGATGAGATCAATTTTAAAGTACCCATCTCACAAGAACAATTCAGAGTACAACTAGAAAAGAGAAATTATTTCTGCATGAGTACAGAGAGGGGCCACTACCCTTCTTAAACCTGAATCTCATTTCTGTCGATTATACTGCAATTAGTCACTGTCTCCATGGCTTTCAAAGATTTCTTTTTTCCTTTTTAAAAGCAGCCAGACTAATTTTCTTAAAGAGTATGCCAGCCTCCACTGGCATAGACTTCCGAATTCCATTTGAACCAAGACAATTGAACTGACTATATTTCAGATGAAGTCTGTTTGTCTGAGACCTAAGACCACTTTTGAAAATAATTCATAAAAGTGAGGAATAAAACATGGTATGAAGCCAGGCTTTCAAGGAGCAAGAGCTCTGGCTGAGAGGTGAGTTTCTGTTTCCTAATCTTTGTACAATGCCCTAAAACACTCAGGTAATTACTTTAATAAGGCAGGTAACAATCACTGTTAAGTAAATGAAAGGGGAGAGGTTGGTTTTGGAGCATTCAATGCTTCTCCATGCACAAAGCACCCCTCTAAGAGCCATGGCTTCATCTGCCTGACAAAACTGAGGCTCATTAAGGGACAGCTGATTTGGCAATCCAGTGGTATCACCAGCAGAGGAGACACCAGGCTGTGAGACCACCTACTGCCAGGTTTGTGAACCATAGGAAACTACAGCAAGGAGATTTTGTGGTGCCACCAAGGCCACAGCTGAGGTATGGCAGAAATCAGTGCTCTGATAAACTGTGCATTACTCAGCCTCCTACAGCCTTACATCTTCATATGCACATTTATCCTGAGGAAATGAGGTGCTTTTACCTAAACTTTACTGCTGTGAAATGGGGCACCAGAACACTGGGGCAGTATCAGGGATGCCTTTGGGATTTAGGCCTGGCTTTGCATAAGACCACCTGCAGCAGAGTATGAAGTATAAAGTATCATACCTGAAGTATGATCTCTCAAATCTTCTGTGAACACCAGATGCTGAAACAATCCTGTTCACCATCTTTCTGAGGTTTTGTGCCAGATAAATACTGAATTCAAATATAATTAGTTTAAAAGCAGAAGAAAAGAAGAGTCCCCAGTATCTGCACTACTGGTTTAGCTTCCTGTGATTGCTCTTTCAAGGGCAGCTAAGGTCCACTTAGAGTTGGCTGGGGGCTGCTGGGCTGCCAAAAACACAGGTAGGGCTGAGCTTTGCATTCCTGACATAACACTACACAGAGCTCAGTGATGATGAGTGTGAGGCCCTGCAGTGCTGCCTCCATCCTGCTCCCACCCTGCACCAGCAACTTTCCCTTCCAGCACCTCTGCAGCTGGACAGGTTCCTCCCACTGCTCTGTATGGTTACAGTCATTTATAAACATCCTCTCTTAATGGAAGATGACACCACACAGCTTCACATGCAGCCTTTGTACATTTTCCATGGCAAAAACTCCTATTGCATCAAACCTATGCAGGACTTGGTGCAATGACAACCAAATCCATAAAACCTTTAACAGGCATCACAGTTTAAAACACTAATGATGAATCATTACACACTTGTGACCCCCTTGTAACAGTTATTATTATTAATCTATACCAGCAAAATTCAAATTATCCACAGATTTTCCAAATGATTTGTGACACCTTCCTCTTTGGCCAGACCTACACCATGTTTTTCTTGCCAATTCTCAGCCTGTCCACTTCAGTCCTACTTATAAAATCTAATTACAAGCAAATAACTTCAGAACAAGCAATCTCAGTCTTTTAATTCCCGAGCTGCTCTTTAGTATGTATGATTTATAAAATGTGTAATTCATACCTTACCCCACCAGTAGGACTGTGGAATGGGAATGTGGTCCAGACGGGCCCCCCGAATCCCAGCTCTTCTGTAAGCCTCGGATGTCAAATCTGGGAAATTTCTGTTCAGGTCCAAGTTCTGAGCTGTCTGTCGTCCAATGACCCATCCATTGTAACCAGCCCCCTGTTTTGCAGCACAGAAGCCAACTTCAGAATAGCTCCCTGTCTCAAAACAGCACTTTGTGGAAATTCTTTAACCAAAAGGAAGTTTTAAAAGAAGTCAACTGAAAATGCCTGTGCTGTTAAAAACCCACGCTTATTAATTAATCACATTTTGTCCCCATGAATATTAATGCACTAACTAGCATTCAGGAAGTGTTTCACTCACCAGTGATGTGACTCATGAGAGGAACACAGGGGCCTCTTGCTCAGAGCAGCATGCAGAGTGAGTTAGAGGAGAAAAAGAAAATACAGCTGATGCCCCAAGACAGGATAAGGCAGTGTCCAATAACCCCATAAAATGGGCAGAGATCACCACATGAGCAAAAACAAAAAAATAGAGATCTAGTTTCATGCTAGTGGTGGTTGAGGAAACAGAGAGGAGGAAATAAGAATGTCAGGTAAGAAATAAAAGAATCTTGGTTTTCACAGATCTCCATCAGGCATGAGCTGATCTCTGAAAACTGCCATCCATTACAAAACTTTGAAATACAGAAAATATTCATATTTCATTATACCTACAGTTTAAAAAGAGGGGGAATATCAGCATGGTGTTAAACTTTCCTTATAAATCAGTGTAAGTCATTATATGAGTCAGTAGCATTTTGTTCTAGAACTGATAGCAGGGTGCTAAGTCTGTGAAAAAGTAACAGTCATTCCCACATCATCACAGGCAGGCAGCAAAAATGACAAATATGGCTCTGATTTCCTCTTAGTTCTGTTCACATCATCTTTGGAAAGCAATGCACCACCAAACCTCTCTGGGATCCTGGCAGTCAATCATTAATGTTCCCTCCTCTACATGGAACTCCCTTTCAGGTGAGTTCTTTCCCATGGAGAACTGCAGAAACACAAAGGCCTGAAAATCTCCTTATAATTAAACTTTTACCTCTTCTGCAGCCAGTTCATACCCATCAGGATTGAGTGAAGGCAGGAGATGAATTCTGGTGTTGTTAATCAAGGTCTGGATGCGAGGGTTCCCAAGAAGATATTCTGAACACAGATACTGTGCAAGGTATATCAGCAGTTCCTTCCCCACAACTTCATTGCCATGCATGTTGCCAATGTACTTAAATTCTGGCTTGACTGTGGAATGTGAAATAATGAGATGCTTCAATTTGATTACACCTGATCAAAATCAGGTATATCAACTAACCCAAGTTGCCAACTGATGAGTTAAAATTTTATTTACTTTAATTTCATGCACATGTTCCTGCAAACAACACAGCAGTTCTAGGTGAACTTCTGTCCATTAAACACCAGTTCAGCAACAGTTTAAATTGTATAAAATAATGTTAAGTCTAAACTATTGGGATTCCAAACCATAAGAGAAGATCATTGCTCTGAGCTTTTGCTAAAGTCATCATTAATTGCGAACAAAGGATGCTGAAAACAAAAACATCAAGCCATAGCTGAGAATGAACAAAATACAAGCCTGGCACTCTGACCTACCTTGGGAGGCTTCAATGCCTTTTTTTGTCACAGATCCTGGAAACAACCTGCAGATGTGTAGTATCTTACCCCTTTATTTGGGAAAGAGGTTGTGTTATGGATAAAAGGGACTTTCAGGCTAAATAGCCCTGGAATAAGCCTATTAGAAACACATAACTGCAATTCACTGTAGTTATTCTCTCAGTTTCCATCATCTCTTAGAGACTAATGGGAAGTAGAAAATAGGTGCACTTTGAAGACACCCTTTCCTGTCCAGCCCTTGGTCTTTGCCTTTGATCCTAGGCCAGCCTTGAGCACTACACACTGGAGGGGGCCTGGTACAGAGCTATTATGCCACTTGCTCAGGCTGGCAAAATCCCCAGCTCTGCAGCTATTTCTACCTCCTTTTATGCTGTCCTGAGCAGCATGAAGCAACAGATTTAGAATAAAAATGCTATGAAATGTGTTAAACTACCACCTTTTATCATGCCATATCACAGTTTTCATTTAAAAGCCTGATTCATAGGCTTTGTGTTTTCCTGGCAAATGGAGTACAAGCTTTAAAAACACCTGCAACTTGTTTTCTTTGAAAAAGAGACAAAGGGTTATAGGCCAGGAAAATGTAACGTAGATCTTTGCTCTGTTAATGACATCTACTGGGACCTGATTAAGTTTAAAGGTGCCTCAAAATACCTCCAGACCATGCAAGGCAGCACAGCTGAGAGTAAACAAAGCTACCAGTCTTTGCTGTCCTCCCTGAGTCCCCTGCAGCACAGCACACAGAGGACATAGCAGCCTGACCTGAGATCATAATCTCAATAAAATACTAGGTCAGATGTAGCTCAGTCCTGCCACAGTGCTGAGGCTGTGCTGATGCTGGAGCTGTTCTGATGAGAAGCAATCTGAGGCTCCCAGCAATGGCTATAGCAATCCACCAATCTAGGCAAGTATAATTTTTGACCTGGGAGCTGGTAACTGGAGAACAATACCTAATACTGCCCTGGAACATTATCTTCTTTGAGAAGAATGTAAAACACTTAAAAATCTGTCCCTTGCTGTCTTAGTGATGAAACTATAAAATAGAGATTTGTACTGTTCCCCTTTGCAGAAAATTTGTGAGGACTCATATTCTAATGTATATATTAGCACCTATATACAATATAATAGCATCTATTCAGGGACTAACATAAAATCCTGGTATCATCCACCTGTTACTCTGACAGGTACAGCACTGACAGGGATCTGTGTTCAGGAGGATTGTTTTCTGTGCTGAATCATCCATTTTAGTGTCAATGTCCTTCTCTATCTGAGGTCCTCTCAGAAAATTTGTGTATTTTAGGGTGTGAAGGACAGTGAGGAAGTGGCAGATGACAGGGAGACCAAGTCAGTAACAGCAAAGTATCCCAAATTTTTACATTGGGCACAAATAAATACCAGTGATATCATTGCAACCAAAAACACAGTGATGCAAGGAACAGCATTACCCAGCATGGTCACACACAGAGCTTGTAACAGTAAGAAATTGCTGCTGGGTTGTAATTGCCAAAAGGAATCAACAGCTATCACTGTAACTCAGGAACACAAGGGAGGAGAGATGTTCTGCTTTTTACAGTTTAAGGGTTGTCCCAGTAAAAGGGCCTGTTTTCACTTGGATAATCTGGTCTCCCCTGAAGCAACCTGATCAGCACTGCTGTAACTCACGCAGTTCATGGTGTCCAGGCTTGGTTGAAAACTCAATCACAAACAGATCCTTCCCTTCGAAACTGCGACCTATGCTGTAAGTGGTTGCAATGTGGGAGCACTTAGAAGCAGTCTTCTTCAGGGTGCTCACCATTTGGGAATATGAATGGTGTTTGAACTGAATGAAAGTTGCTGGCAAGTCTGAAGGCAAATCTTCCTCAGCATCTACTTCTCCTGCAATGAAAAATCATAATACAGTGTTTAAAGCCATAGTGCTTAGAGGACTGTATGCAAATCTGCACTATTTTCAAATTATCTTTAGAAGTAGAAGAATTATGGAAAATGAAGCTGCAATCAAAACCTTGAATGTTTGTAGTACATCCCATACTTTATTGTGGCATGCTTTGTTTACAAATGCATATGCACACTAACATATATTTGTGCAATCTCCAGTTAAATTTGACCTTTGGCATGCTAGCTCGTTTCAGTAACAAAATGTACAGATTTTTCCCTTTAAATTTGGTGAATCATTTTTTTTAAGAGATTCATCTGTCTTCAGCTATCTGGATTTTCTTCATCCAAACAAAAATCTGTGACAATCATTAATGAGAATATTTTAACGAGCTGTTAAGCTTGACAGGCAGTCACAGGTTTATAAGTGCAGTAAAGCTTCAGTTTTTAAACAACATATTTCAAATCTATAAACAGCTATCATACAGGACAGGGCTTATCTAAATACATCCAAATATCTTGCTCTGAACAGGCTATCTTGATGCTCTTTTTAAATGAGGGAGAGAAATAGATACCTCTTGAGTTTAAACAAGTATTTTAAATAGGTTGAACAAAGTTAATGACACATTTCAGGTCTCTACAACAGGCTGAGATGACACTGAGGAGGTTTTGTGCCCCAGGTGAGTGAGAGGAGACGCTGCCCTGGCAGAGCTCCCTTGCTCACCTCGCAGCTTTGCCAGCGGGTCGAAGCACCCCTCCTCCTCCCCAGCAAAGAAGCGGTCACAGTCCAAGAAGTAGGGCCAGGCCATGTCTATCGCATCAAAGGCAGGGAGGCAGCTCTTTTTGAGGTTTTCACAGACGTGCCTGCAGGGCTTGATGGCTTTGTCCTTTTCACAGCGCGGGGCCAGCACGGAGCAGCCCAGCAGCCTCAGGTCGGGGTTGCATTCCCCCTGGAGCAAGTTGTGCAGGACGCTGATGAGCAGGTACTCAGAGCTGTACTCAGTCACTTCTCGAGACTTCTGGTCCAGAAAGTTGGGATAGACCATCTGAGTATAGGCAACATCAGTACAGGAGCTCAGGGCGATATCCACGCATTTGGCTATGAAAAGGAGATGAGCACAGGAAAAATATCCACTGATATTCTCAACAGACAAAGAGGACATAAATACCAGGTCCTATGAACTCATTTCTTTAGTTCTCAGCTAGGCTGGAAACAGTTTGCAAACTGAATGCATGTTTAAAACCACTTATAGAAAGGTGATGAGAAGCACTCTTGGTTTTGGAGATATAATTTGAGTTTAGGAATTTAGCCAGAAAATTCCTAAGAGAACAGTGGGAATTTTCTGGTGAGAAAAAACTCAGATTCCTGAATAAATATTTGTGATATCACTGTCTCCCCTGTCCTTGAGTTGTCATATAGATTCCCTGAGTAGATGTGAGAGCCTACAGGTTTTTTTCTTTAGTGGGGAATATACTGCTAAGTTATCTCTTTCCTCTGCTTGGCCCCACAGTATTTATAGAGTTTAATAACTCTGAAACTACAGACCCTCCATAAGTTTGACTAATATTGCCCAAGGAAATGAAAACTCATTCTGGTGCTTAACTCACAGGTGAGCATACCCATAATATGATTATATGGATGTTCTCATAAACCCAGTACATTTTAAGAAATCACATTAGGAGGTCTCAGAAAGGATAAGTGTTGGTAACATCTTCAACAAACTCACTCAGAAGTGAAAAAGAGTAATAGAAAGACATCTCTTCATAAAATCACTGGTTGTTATAGCAATGGGTCTACATTTGAGTGTCCTTCTCTTGGTAATGATTCTGGCTGGTAACAAATACTGTTGCCACAGCAGAAAAATACTACACTGTGTGAAGGAGCACATTTCTTTTGTAAGAATACCCACTGTAGTACCAACATGAGTATACTTGTCAGGAAATCATGAAGAAATACTTATGGTTTTGAGGTTCTCCAAGAACATCAAGGAAAGACACTTCATACCTTTCTGTGCAGTTTGGCATTGACCTGTAAATGAAGAGGAAAAGTAATTACAGAGTGAGTATACATGGCTCCTCCTTTGTGATAGAAATTGTCTGATCTAGTATCTGCTGCAGCTGTGTGCCTGAGGTCCAGCCATACCAGGAATAAGAACATATTCCCAGCAGGCAAATATTACAGAATCACAGAATAGGCTGAGTTGAAAAACCCCATGCCCCCTCAGCCACACATAGTTAGGTGCCAAGGAAACCTAGGTATATTTTAATTGTTTAGTCTAAAAGTCATTATGAGTCCTTCTGTACATAACAAGGTGTTTTACTTATCCCCCCAAAAAGATCTTTTGGTCCCACATAATGCTGAAAAGCCTCTCCTGAAAAGCAGTTCAGCCTTTGCTAGATACGAGGGGATTTTAATTCTTCCTCATCCTGCTTCACCGTATCTCTAGCACTTGTGTTTTATCACACTTTTAATAATATCTTAAAATTAATTATTCTCCTCCCCAGCTACTCTCACAGGAAATCTTTTCCAAAAGATCACTCTTCTAATGGCTAGAAATTGCCTTTTAATTTCCTGTTTAAAAGTATTTGTGGCCAGTTTATGTCCACTGTTGTTGTGCCAGCACTGTCCTTTAGCTTAAGTAACTCTCTCATTCCGTGGTGCATTCCTTCACACTGTGCTTGCCAAGAGCAAACAGATCTCCTCTGCTTTCTGTTTACTAGGTCAAATAAATGATGCCCTCTTGATTTTGAAGGAACGTGGTTTGATGAGCCAGGAAATGCTTCTTTTGCTCCAGTAGCCAATGATTCTATATTGTCCTTCTCCAGTGCTGGCAACCAAAGAAATATATTCCTGCTGAGGTATTGGAGCTGGTTTCACCAGTGCTTCATAGGAACTAAATCACTCTGCAAGCCTGAACACCACCAGGTTCACCTTTCTTGTGATGTAGTGGGGATCTGCTCTGCTGCTATTTCTTCTTGCTCTCACTGAGAAGACAGGCATCCAGCTTCTTGCTCAGTAAATTGAGCATTTGTCCTCCCAAGACCAAATTCATTATGTTGTCTTTTTTCCCTGCTAAAGAGAGTTCAAACTTCTACTCCTGGCATATTTGTTTAAATGTAATCATCTGCATATGGGTTGCTAATGTGTTGGTCATTCTTTAGCCAAAATAAAGTCATTGTAATGAGAACCAAGTTAACCCTGGGATTCTATCCTGGACTGGGACATTTAATTGGAAATTAGTCTAGTTCTATATTATGGATTGTAATTGAGCCACATTACCTCATAAAATAAATAAGGCATCAGAACTGGCAGAAACAGCCCATTCCCAACACCAAAAAGTTCTGTTAAGCAGTAAGCTAGAAAAAATGGAATCCATACAATCCCCTTTCCTGACTCAGTACATTATAATAATTGCATTAAATAATACCTGGTTGATCAACAGTGTCTTTCATTATAGGATTTCAGTGTTTCCTCCAGCTAGGCACAATCCCCTCTGTGAGTTAGTTGTTAAGGTCAAGGCATTGCTAAAAAAGCTTCATCTCAGCCAGATACTGCATGCAGTGCTACATCTGGGGATAATCAAGGAATAGCATTTTGTACAATGCTAGCTGGGAGAGAGAAAGAAATGATCTCTTTTTAGCAAGAGCTCCAGCAATTAATCCTGCTGATAAAATTGGATGTCACTACCACCTGAATCTGGACAGTCTTATATACTAAAATTATCACACCTACATTTGAGAGACCTTGGACATAAGTCTGGAGACAGCTAAATGTTCCTTACAGAGGGGAAAATGTAGTGTGGAGAGGACTGGCTTGAGTTTAGCCACATCCCAATGAGGAGAGTGACACCATCTCTGTTTATCACCAGGGTCATGAGCAATGAATCCCCTTTGTTACCTTGAGGGGTGGAAGAGAACTATTTGACACCTTTTTTTTTTTTTTTTTTTCTTTTTTTTTTTTCCCTCTCCTGAGCAGACAATTAATGTATTGTAGCCATTATTTTAGTCCACAGGGTTGTATGAGCTGGGCACATTTCTTTGTGGGGCATTTGAGAAGACTGAATGGTCTTTCTACAATTGCTCACATTTTTTAAAAAAGTAAGAGACATTTCCCCCTCTGCTAGCTCCAGGACCAAGCTACAAATGTCCTTTTAGTTTATTTCTCTGACATGCAATGATCAGATAATGAAAGTGAGGCACACACAGTCTCCTCAACCACTTTTGCTGTGCAGGAGAGCTATTAGCCATCAGTCAGTTTGAGATGTGGCACAGGCCTGTTCTCAATGGCATCTCAGAATTCTGCTTACTCAGCTGAAGCAAAAAGGTGTTCTGGAAACACGCTGGAACAAGCAGAGGAAACAAAGGGAAAATGCAGCAGGCAGGTCTGGACGTGGTGCTGCTTCTCCCTGCTCCAGCTCTCTGAGCAGCAGACTTGCTGCCTTTAGCAGATACCTCTTTCTGCCCAGCTGGCCAGAAGGACAGGCACTGGGAAGCAATGGATAGCTGATGGAAGAGATGTGAAATGTGTTGTCCCAGGGTTCACCTGAGGACTGCCTCCTTTTGGGAGCAGGAGGAGGTGTTAGCAAGGAGAGGGAAAGACAGCTCTGGTTTCAGACTGTGCTACGTCACCTACACTTTGATATTTTTACTATATTTATGCAGGGAGAGGAAATCTATTAAGCAACATGGCTATTGTTCGTTAACAAAGATGCTGACTGAAGAAGATAAATCTGTTTTGTAGATGAGAAACCAAATCCATATAAATCTTTTCCATGGCAACTGAAGCTATTCATCTCAAAATGTGATAAACAGGGGTGATTCTGCAACATCCCTGCTTAGAGGATAAAGCTTTTGCACTATTTGTTATCCAGGATGCCCCTTACAAACTCAAAGCTACTAAAACTCATTCACTGATTAGCAAAAGTTGCTCCTTGCTGCTGGGTCCTAAACCTGGCTCTAAGCCTAAATCTAGATCTAAGCTAAAATTAGATTTAAGCCTCTTTTAAGACACTTTTGCAGCATACTGTGGCATTTTCTCTCTGTCTCTCCTTACTAGAGATATTCATGCAACTTCTTCAGGCCACCTCTCCCCATCCTGCAAGCTGCTGTATGCCCCATATATCAGCCACAGCTCTGCCTTGTAAACACCCAGGAGTGAAACAGCTTGAGATTCCAGGTTATCAAGAGTGAGTACACATACAATCAAGAGAGAAAAGGTCTGGTTTATACCAAACCTTGCTTTATAGCCAGCCTTACACGTGTATGTGTGCTGATGTGGTGTTTTGACTTTCCCCATGTTTCCTAACGCCAAAGCTTGCATATGTTTTGGAGGGTGCAGCTCTGCAAGGGCCAAGGATAATTCTGCAGGATGTGTGCTTATATAAATAAGTGTGGATACACGTAGCTGGGCCAGAGCCTGCCTGCCTGGAGAGCCAGCAGCAGGAAGCTCTCCAAGGCCAGCTCCCAGGCTGCAGCTCTATGGTCTGTCCCTGCAACCTTGCACCCACTGCCCTGGGTCTCTGCACCTAGAAATCACCAGAAAACCCCCATCCCTGCCCATGAGAGCTCGTTTTCTCTGAGCTCTGGCAATGCCAGAAGAGTTCAGCCACTCCCCTCCTCATTTTCATAAGAGAAATGACAGGAGCTGATATAGAAAGGCTTTCTCAGGTCTCCCAATTCACTTGGCAGACTTCAATTGCTGCTTCTTTTGTGCTTGAAAGGGTCTAAAATTTTTCTTTTTTTTCTGTGCAAAGGCTTCCCTGGGCTCAAAGGAAGACAGTGTCACCTCTTCTCAAAGTCCCATCCATCGACAGGTTGGTACAGAGAGACCTTTTTCTTCCTGACCCAGAACAGCCTTTTCAATTTTTTATGTTTATTTTTGTACTCTAACTATTCCACCAGAGCTACAAAAGTCCTTTCAGTAGCACAGCTTCTATTTAAGATTATGGATAAAATAACTTATTGAAGAGGAGTAAAGCCATTTCAAGCTTTCTGAGCTCTCTCTATAAAATACGCTTCTGCTTTTAATTTGCAAAGGCAAGCTTGAAAATCTACAATGCAGCACATACATATTTTATTGCCAAGCTTACATTTTTTCCCCTTGATGATTCAGCACCGAAGGAAGCAAGCTGCTGTGATTAACCCTAACCCAGACAACAGAACTCAACAGCTACTTCTAGTACCATGGACTGGCCAGTTGCCTTTTCAAGAGCAAAGCCAACAGGAGACTCATGTGATTGATGACCTGGAATAAGTCTGAGCAAGCCTTAAATCTGAAATATCTAAGTCATTCAGTGAGGCAGATTGTTAGGGGGAGTGCTGGTCAGTACAGATCAAAATAGATGAGATAATTTATATTGTAAAGATCAGCATACCCCCTCCCAGCCTTCTGGGCTTCTTACAATACTTTTTTAAACCAGAAGAACATATGTATTCATTTAAATCTGTTTATAGTCAAAGCCTCCATTTTGCCAAACAAAGCATTTCAGTTCCTTATCATGTTCCTATTGCTCTCCTGGCTGTTTTACATGGTTCACCAAGTTGGTCTTTCTGTGATATTCTGCCTTTGTCACTAAATAGACAAAATTTAGCAGCAAGACACAAACACTGATGAGCTGCACCATTCTGCAAAACACTGGAACAGCACCTTCAAATGGCAAAGCACAGCCTGCTTCCAGAGCCAGCTCCCAGCTACAGCAAAAGGACAAGGGCAGGAAAAGATCCATTACACAACACTAAAATGGATCGGAATCATCAGGAGGAGGGTGTGGGAGGAGTGGAGATGTAAGGGGACTAGTGGCAGAGTAATGAGAGAGCTGAGCAGCTTGGGCAGGGGGAGAATGGTTGAGCTGAGCAGCTTGGGCAGGAGGAGAATGGTTGAGCTGAAAGCCCAGAGGAGAAGGCAGCTACACACCCAAGGCATACATGCAGGGGCAGAAGTGGAGAAGATTCTCTGCCACAGAGAAGAAATTCCAGGAAAACTGGAGGACAGAGGAGTGCCTGCAAAAAGCAGCCACGTGGTTAACTCAATTTTCTGGATACATCAAAGGTTTTGTCAGTGGAGGACTGAATAGATGTTTTAAGCCTCCAGAAACTGCAGTAGCTGCCTGGGGGAGGGATGTGTTTGCAGCAGGCAGAAGCAGTGCCCAAGAGCTCTGTGCAGCCCTCCTTTAACCCTGCTCCCTCACTTGAGAAAGCCTGAAAGCACCTGAAAGAGATTAATGCCTCGTCTGCCTTTATTTTGCAGAGCAAGATCTCAGCAGGAAGAAGCAAGCCAATGTTCATTGCCAGTCACCCTTGTTTCTAACCCACCTGCTGCCTGGCATTCAGTTAAACACCCATTTTTATTGAATTACTGAAGGTGTTCCCTCAGTAGTGACACTGCAATCAGCTCTTTTGGGATTGTTTCTCTCTCAGGACTGCTCTGGAGCCAGTGAGAAGGTGCTGAAGCTTTTCCATGGATGATGGAAGGTCACAACCTGCAGACCACAGGTCCAAATCTGTGCAGATGCACACCAAGACCTGTCCCATGGCAAGGACACAAAGACAGCCTCAGGGGGCACCAGTAACCCTCCCTTGTTTCTAGTTGTTCAGATGCAACTTAAACATGTCTACAGTTGTAGGTGATGCCTAAAAGAACTGATGAAGAGTATTTCTGTCTGTCTGTCTGTCTGTCTGTCCCTACCATTGCTTTGGTGCCTCTAGTGACTCAGGTGTCACTGCAGCTTTATCTCTGGCCGGTCAGTGCTGCTCCAAGTAGTCCATCAAGAGTTGAAAGTCCTCAATATAAACATAATTCCTTCAACAAAACCTACTAAATGCCTTTTTCTGGCCTCAGTTGAGATCTTTTCCAAGTTGCAAGGGAAAAATTACCCATTGGGAAAACAAAATGCAGCAAAGATGATGACAAAAAACAGGACAGCCATTGCCAAATTGGCTGAAGGCTTAATGAGCTGCATGTGTGACAGGGCTGCTGCTGCACAAACATTTCCTGTGCACCAGAATGAACTGGAGAAGTGTGGAGATCAGCTCCCAGGGTCTGGTCAGTGAAGGAAGAAGAAATAAGCTCAAATCTGGGGGATGATGGCATTAAACAACAGCTGGGGTAAAAAGGTGGAATAGGTCAGGAAATCTCTTCCGCTATCATCTAAAGGATCAAATTTTTGCCAAGTTACCTGCCAAAGGATGAAAACATTTATTAACTGGGTAATCTGGATCTGTGATGCCCCCATAGCTTTACTTTGTGAACATACACTTACAGTTCAGTTCCCATAGTTTAAGGATCTACAGTCCAAGTGCTTTGGCCAATAAGCTACCACAGTCAGAAGCTTTCCATTAAGCAAGCCCAACTGTGTTGAATACCATAGGACAGAGGATCATGTTTGAAAAACTGAAGGTTTTGTCTTTTCCCCAACTTTCAATCTTTCCAAAACATTTGCCAAAACATCATTCCATCCTCTTTAAACAGTGTATACATCCCCCTAGATAAACTCTGTAATTTCTTCAGTTTATTATAGTTACTATTTATTTTTATATAATTTAGATACAAATTTATATATTTATATATAATAATTTATTATTATTATAATTAACGTCACATCTGATGCTTCTGTAAGTAGAGTTTTAACCACAAATGTGGTACTTTTATATTACAAAAGATTGACAGTTCATTTAACAACACTGACTTAAATCTGTTCCTTAATCTCTTAATATTGTCTCCTAGATAAATGTATCCTATTATAACCGTAAAAATTGTGTGTCAATTGTATCAGTGGAGTTACAATGGTATAAATGAAGGGACTGAAATTTCAGTTTTATTTCTGAAGTGGACAAAGTAACCCTAAGTCCCTAAACTGCACTGATCTGTGACAGCTGAATCCATCTGGAGGGTGATTCTGTCCCAGCAAGATTCAGCAGTGATAAAAGCATTGGGTCATAAAAGCCCAGCAAAGAGGCCAGGACGTGCCTCAAACACCATGCCACAACACAATAGGTGACCTCTTTGTGGTGCCTCCATGCTCAGCCCTGCATCAGGCACTAATACATGACATTTATGAGCATTTGGCCAAGGCTTCAGAAGGGGTTGGCTCTCACATGGCATCAGCAGCCCAAAGGGGACCGTGGTAGCTGTCAGCCAGCACCCTCAAACACTGTGGCTGTGTGAAGGCAGAGGTGGTGTCTAGAAGTGTTATAGAGGATCAACCATTAGTGTTATTAAGTCTTGCTAAAAGCCTAGCTGTGACTAAGAGCAGCGGGGTTTTGTTCAAGTTTTGACTTCTATGTATTCACACCTCCACACTTTAAGGATGTCTGTACAAGTATTCTGAAGAAAGCTTTGCCTTCAGATTAAAATCATGCATAAATCATTTCAGCAGTATAAGGAAATATCTGTGTATTTTATGTTCAGTATAAACTCACTTTCCCCACATAAGTGTCTGTTTCTGATCCCATTTCCCATGTTAAAAGGAGCTGAAGGCCAGTGCAGCTAAAATAATAATTGTGTAGAAATCCTAGAGCCACTGGCAGGAATTCAGCAGAGCTCACATGATTCAGTGATGACAACTGGCTTCACAAAGAGCAGGAATTTCTCATCTCGTGAGTGAGCATGATGTAGACGCTATTTCTGCATTTTTTTGTTTTGACACAACTTGGACACATCCATCTCGTGTCCAGCCAGTGAGATTCCTGCAGCTTGGGCTTCCCCACACGTGGAGCACAGTCCTGTGGTCATTCTCCATGTCAGCATCTGCCACTGCCAGCCACAGCAGGATGAGGGACCACCCCACTGGGACAGGGAGAAGACCCCAGCCCACTGCCAGGTCACTCAGAGCAATCACGGGAGCACAGGAGCAGCAGCAGCTGGAGAGGCTCTGCCTCTGTGAGTGCAGAGGTTTCACCAGAAAACCAGCAGGAGAAACATCCACAGCAGATGAACAAATTTGGTCCCATGGAGCCAGGGCCAGTGTGAAGGGAGCTGGGGTTGTTTAGCCTGGAGAGGAGAAGACTCAGAGGTGACCTTATTACTCTCTACAACCTCCTGGAAGGTGGCTGTGGTCAGCTGAGGTTGGTCTCTTTCTCCAGGCAGCAACTCACAGAAGAACAGGACACAGTCCTAAGCTGCACCAAGGGAAATATAGGCTGGATATTAGGAAAAAGTTGTTACAGAAAGGGTGATAAAGTACTGGAGTGGTCTACCTGAGGAGGTGGTGGATTCACCATCTCTGGATGTGTTTAGAAACAAGAAACAACCAGATGTGGCACTTGGTGCCATGGTTTAGTTGAGGTTAGGGTTGGGTTGCACTTGATGATCCTGGAGGTCTCTTACAACCTAATGATTCTGTGATTCTGTCGTGGGAGGAAATAATTTTTTTGCCTTTTGCTTAGCAAAAATTGTGACACATTGTGGAGTTTGGAATTGCAGAGAGGAGGGGAAAGGTATAACATCTCCATGTGAACACGTTTTTTTCTGTCAGTCTGACAATCAGCCTCACTCAATGCTATAGCTCAGAGAGGAACCAGTGCCACAAAATGTGTCCTGGGCCCCAGAATAAATACTTCAATTGTCCCCTGCCTCCTGCCCTGGTGGTTTCATCATCTCTCTTCCTTGTACCTCCCTACTCCCTCTCATCTCCAGTGGCTAAGATCAGAGATCCTCAGGATGGGACAATGCCTGTCTCAGCAGAAAGCCAAAACGATGAAAACAACAAAGTGCTTGGAAGAGGAGGAGAGCCACAAGTGACAGGTGTGCCAATCTGCACACTGGCTGCTCTTCTACCTGCACAGCTTCAGGTTAAATAGTTCCACTTCTCTGGGCTCCTGTCTGGAGAAGAGGAGGCTCAGAGGGATCTTCTCCTTCTCTACAATTGCCTGAAGAAGGGTTGTAGTGAGGTGGGGGTGGTCTCTTCTCACAGGTAACAAGGAAAAGGACAAAAGGAAACGGCCTCAGGTTGGTCTGCAGGAGGTTTAGGTTGGATATTAGGGAAGATTTCTTCACAGAAAAAGGTTGCCAATCTTTTGAACAGGCTGCCCAGGGAACTGGTTGAGTCACCATCCCTGGAAGGATTTAAAAGATGTGCAGATGTGCTGCCCGGGGACCTGGTTTGGTGCTGAACCTGGCGGTGCCGCGTTCATGGTTAACTCGAAGAGGATAGCGGTGGTTTCCAGCCGCAGAAATTGCGTGGTTCTGCCATCTGACAGGCTGTGCCACGGGCCAGAACCACCCTCCAGACACTGGGGCAGGGCTCGGGAGGGCGGCACGGGGCTCGGGAGGGCGGCACAGGGCTCGGGAGGGCGGCACAGGGCTCGGGAGGGCGGCACAGGGATCGGGAGGGCGGCACAGGGATCGGCACCGCAGACGGGCCCAGGCGGGCCCGGGGCTGCAAACCCCGCACACCCGGGAGCGCCGCAGATTCGGAACCATGGGAGAACACCCGTGTAGCCCTGCTCCGGAATGCCCCAGTGAAGCACTCCCTGAATGACGGGAAATGAAAAGGTTTACTGCTGTTAGCATCACTGTTGATAAAGGTTTTGTCGCTGCTGTGCCCCATGGGGGCTGCAGCCACCTGATCTAGTGGAAGGTGTGCGTGTCCAAGCTGGGGCTTGGAACGAGATGATCTTTAGGGTCCCGTCCAACCCAAACCATTCCACGATTCTGTTATGCAGCCTTAGCCTGACCCCAGCGGCATCACAATTGTAAGGAAAGTCACCTGTTTGAAGTCATGTCACTTTAGTCTGCTTCGGTGGATTTTTAGTTTTGTTGTCAATATTTATAAAGCACTTCATCTAACTGATTACCACTGGACTACATCAGTCAATGGCACAGATGTACAACTTGGATAAAGAGCAATCTGTTTTATTAACTCCCTCTGAAAAAGTTCATCAGTCTCTCAAAGGAAACATGCTAAACTGTACTTTTCTCACACAAACTATAGGCTGAGAGGCCAGTTAAACTCATAAATGTCTGACAATTGGACCTTGTAGCATCTTATCCCTGAGAGAGACAGTACTTACTGACTCCCCAGGGATGCAGGACACAGGCAGGGAGAAGGGATCTGCCCTTGCTCAGTGCCACAGCCCCCAACTGCTGCCCAGAAAACTCACCACATAGTGTATGGAGCCTGTGTCATATTGTGGAGCTGGATCACAATAATCATTTCCTTATTTTTCTTAACAGAAAAGCACAAAGCATTTTCAAAGGATCTTTCATTTTGGCTTCTTATTTAAAAAAAAAAAAAAAAAAAAGTGAGTCACAGCAGAACAAATACCACCAGGAAGCCTACAGAAAGCAGCTCCAGCCATGCTGGGAGTCAGACAGTTGTACTGATTCCTGCTGTTCTCTCCTGCAAGAGCAGCTCCAGGCTGGTCTCTTGCAGGGCACTACAGGTCTGACCACTGGGAGACAGCAAGACCTAGAAAAAGGATCCCAAAACAGGAGAGAAAATCCCACTGCTACAGATGAAGATACAGCCTGTGCCCAGAATGGTGAGAGGAGACCCCTGCAAGGTCCATTTGTGAACACTTGCATCACTGCAGTCCCCTTTCTTCTCATGTGGCCTGACAGGATCTTATCCCCCTTGAGAAAAGAGAGAACCTTGACAAACCAGTGAGGTCTCTCAATGTCCAAGCTGCTGCTTTACAGTCTGATCCAGCAGGCCTCCAGTGTGGAGTGTGTCCCTGCATGGCACAGTGTGCTGCCATTGACAGCTCCCTTTCCCTACCTCCAGACATCCCTCTGGCAGCATTTTCAGCTGCCTTTCTGCAAGCCCTGCCCTAAAGACACCACAGCCTCCAGCACACACAAAACACTCTCAGAGTCACCCCTCAATGATCCACACACTTGTGGTTGCTAGGATTAATATCCCATGGCAAGACTCTGATCAGCTGGAACTGGAGCAGAATCATACCTCACAGAGAAAGGTCATGCTGCAAACCACACAGCCTCTTCCTGTAATTGGCTGCAAATAGTCTAAAACTCTTCTCTTTGTGCAGCTTTATCCAAAAATAAAATCCCTTTAGGCTGTGGTAGACCTCACTTTGATGTTCGTGGGAACAGCACTCTCAAATTATATGCAGTGCATGGTACATGGACTGTATTGTGTAGCAGTTCAGTGCCAGTGCCAGTCTATGGCTTATATTTAAGCACTGAAATATAATTGAATTTCCTTGGGTAGCATTAAGGTCAGGTTCAGGTTAACTTATCTCTTCCTGTAATCCTATAAAATAAATATTTTTCTGACTCATTTTAAGTTTAAACTGTCTGAAAATAGTTTTCCTGGAACAGACCTTGTCACTACACTGAAATTCATGTCTCCACTGTCCCCACATAATTAA
This sequence comes from Cisticola juncidis, assembly GCA_013400215.1. Lineage (NCBI taxonomy): Eukaryota > Metazoa > Chordata > Aves > Passeriformes > Cisticolidae > Cisticola > Cisticola juncidis. The sequence continues at coordinate 1,477,264 of VXBR01004196.1, read as the reverse complement.
GCACACTTGATAAAAAACATGTATTTTTAAAAGGCACTGTTAATATATTTTCTTAGTCAACTAGTCACTGAATCAAAGCTTTCAATTAATTTAGCAGCATGTTCCTATTCAACCTTTATTCTAAAGAGTAAATTTGCTTTTCCAGCCAATCAACTCAAGCAAATTCCATATTGCTTATAGCAAGCTAAAACACACCCTACAGCTGTCAGATCCTAATAAATCTCATACTTTGGACTTGAAATAAATGACCTAAAGCTAAATGTAAGGAAAAGCTTTTTTTTCTCAAGCAGAAAAACATACAGAAGGTCAAAAGTTCACCTTCTTGCAATCTGACTACCACATTCCTAGAAGGCAAGGCCAGAGATGAGGTGAACTTTCTACATTCCCCATAAGAGTGAGGGGTCCTAAGAGCTGGGAATTCCACAGATTGACAGAAAGACAGCCTTAAAGACAGTGATGAGAAATCATTGTTTCATTACATCACAGCCTTGTTTTTCTGTAGCACAGCCACAAACCTCCCACCTTTCCATCCATACCTCCCAAGCACAACCCCAGTTTCATCACCAGCACATTTCCAGAGAGTTAACCCCCCTCCTCTCTAGGGGAGAGTGACAGCTCCTGCCTCCCTCTCCTTGAAGCTGAAACTCTTGACTTATTTCCAGAAGGAAGAAGAGAAGAAGGAGGACTTTAGGGGTGGTTAGCCTTACCTAGGGTCTCCTGGCCGGTTTCACAGTGGGGTGCTGGCTGGGTGGCCCTAAGCAGGGCACCGAGGAGCAGGACCCTCAGGACCATGCTGGAGCAGTGATGTGGCACTCACTGCCTGATGGAGCGACTCCTCTCCCGAGCCTCAGCGTGGCTCTGGCTCTCCAAGCTGCAGAGGAAATCAGTGCACTGCAAGGGCATGCCCACGTCTCACAGTGTGTACAGTCCAGGCGTCAGGTTTCAGCTGCATTTCAGCTTGGAGAGCAAAAGGCTGTGAGACAGAGAGGGAGGAGGAATGAGCTCCCCCTCCCCTCTGCCTCCAGCCCGTCTCCCTCTTGCAGCCTGGTTCACAGTTCCACAAACACTTTGAGCAAAAGGGGGTCCCCCGGGGTTGTGCCCCTCTCCGCAGGTCTCTTTGGTCTTCATCCAGCGCTTTTCCTAAGGGACGAGGGACATTCATGAAAGCCTGTCTCCCTGAAGCCAAGAGAACGGGCTGGAGAGAGCAGAGGGAAGAGACAGAGAAAAGCAAACAGCTGAAAGCAACTTTCCTCTCAAACAGCGGTATTTCATCACATACTTAACTGCAAGTTTAAAACACAGCAGCGAAGGGACTCCGAGCTGCATCCCCTGCAGCACACAGAGAACGGGAATGCACAGAACAGCCACCAGGACCCCCCTCTGCTCCTCCTGGGCATTTCACTTAAGATAACATCGAGTTATCTGGAGGGATTCCAGTATTTTCTGTCTATTCTCAATAAAAAAATAACTTCACAAATGTGTAGATAAGACTCCAGGACAGTGTTATAAGGTTTGAACAGGATGGTAAATCTGTATTAAGTCCATGTTAAATTGGTCTTTTAATTTTCTTGTTAGGTTGATTTTGGTGGATTTTAGTGAAATATGTATTGTATGTTTTTATTTCTGTGCAACAGTTATGGTGGACAAGCATACCTTAATTAAGATGCAAAATCCTCATTTCTTACCTAAACATCAGAAAACATCCCATATCACTCAAAAAAGGAATTTTTTCCTCAAAAATTTAGACCAAAGCATCTTATCTTTTCAGGCAGTGTATGTTCCTTTGAGAACACATACCTGCCTACACACAAAAGCAGAGAATTTGTCTTTGCAGGTGGAGCGTGCTGGCTCCTGCTGATCCATTTTGGAGAACAGTAGGGAGTTATGTTGCTGTATGCTAATGTAATCAAATGAACCCCCCATAGGGAATCCACTAAAGGGGCTGACAGGACAGGAGAAAGCTGTGTGTGTCTCAAAAAGTGATTGATGTCTCCTCTCATTTGAAAGAGATGCATCGAGAAGCTCAGCAGTGAAGTGTCCTCTGCTTCCAGGCTCTGCAAGGCAGGTTGGATTTTTGTCTCCAGGACTTCCTTCTGGATCTGGAGACTGCGGAGTCTGCCCTGTCTAAACTGACTAAACAGTACCAAAGCCTATCAGGGTTCAAAGAGCAAACTTCAAGGACAAAAATACTATGTATCTGCCTTATTTTGGCAGTATGGATGACCCCCACGGAAAAAAAAAAAAAAAAAAAAAAAAAAAGCAACAACCCAGCACTGGAAGTGTGGCCTCCAAGGGAAGGAATATTTCACCTTCTGCCAAACTCCCCAAAAACTGGCTGCTCTCAATCTGCCACACGTGTACATGATGTGCTCAGGTACAGGTGAGGGTGTGTCCAAGCCTGAGGCTTGCTGTGTGCCCAGGCTGTGCATTTTGTGTTATAGGGAAAAAAAGAAACTACACAGAACAAAACAAAGTGACATGGCTCAACTTTTAAAACAACAAAAGGCAGCAGAGGTTATACCTGCAAACAGAAGCCAACCCTCAACCCCTGGAACTGCTCATGTCTTTACTGCAGTTTTCTGCAGCCTTTGAGAGTGTGGGGGGAGATTCTGTCACATATATCCCAATACTTGTGGTGGTGAACTCAGCTGCAGAACTAATCCTGTACTATCTATAGTCCAGTCAGTTTTTCACCTATTTTTTTTTTTTTGGCAGATTTTTCTGCCTGTATTTTCTCTTTTTCCTACCCTCCACCCTAGGCACTCTGTCCTTATGAGTCCTGCTCCCCCCCATTGCACTTCAGCCGCCACTGCCAGTGTAGATGTCACATACTTTGGGACCATGTATTTTAAACCACTAGCAAAGGTAAGCCTCCTTTACCAAGATCCCCCCCAAACATTTTGCAAACCACTGTCACCTGCTTTCACCAGTGCTTTTAGCACTGTGATACTCCACATTCATATTGTGCCTCACAATTTCAAATACTAATGAGACAAAGTCCATCCCACTGGGAATACGGATTTGGTGTCATTTGGTAATGTTCATTTTCTATTTCCCTGAATTAAAATATTGTGGCACATGTCATGTAATTTCTGGTTCTCAAGATTTTGTATCCACCTAATATTATTTGTGGCTTGTCCATGCATAAATTTCCAGAGCTCCACATCACCACCCAGCCCAGTTCCATCAGCCTTCTGGCCTGTCAACTTCAACAGACTCAAATGAAGACAGAGGAAGGACTGTCCAGAACAGCAGAATGAACAAGTGATAAATTAAACCCACAGACCCACAGGAGTTAACAAGCAAGTGATGAAGGAGGCATTGACAGGAGCTAGAACATTGTTGGTCTGTGCCTGATGGACCATTAAAGCAACAATTTGGGCATAGCCTTGAGGAGGGTCAGGCTGAACTTCGTTAGTGGTTATAAACATAAAGTGTGGTTAAGACCATTATTATTGGATATTCGAAGTGAATTCAGACCATGTAAAACTCATGATGACTGCTAAGGGGAAGGAGTAAAGTGAAGAATCAGTGCAGATCAGGGAGGCCAAGAGCAGGAAAATCAGAGGAGGAGATTAAAAGGAATGGCTGCATGCAGGTAGGCTGCCAGGCTGTACACTCATCTGACCGAGTCCCATGCCTGATCACTGAAATCCAGCCTATTTTCACATTCAATCATTAATTTTTTTTCTCCTACTATGCAATCTCCCTCTCTAGGTGTATGAGATGAATGGTCAAAATGCCAGCAACCTGAGAGACTGAGGTGTAAGCTGCAGGGTCTAGGTGTCAGTCTCTGGAGAGACGTGGGTGTGTTTGTATTTCCCAAGTGAACACAATCCTGTGTCCATGTGTGTGCAGGGGTAGTTTGCTAGCAAAATTCAGTCTGGATTAGCAGACAAGTAGGAGAGGACTTCCCTGAAAAGACTCAAGGTGTGGATCAGTGGCTGGGTAAAGGGCCCAGGGTGCAGACATGATCCGAGGGCTTGTGCTGATGTTTGAGAAGTCTGTGAGTGTGACCATACCTGTGACCCCAGAGTGGGAGCCTGTGTGTTTTCAACAATGAACACTGAGGGACTCTATGCACTTGTGTGAGTGCTGGTGGCAAACCAGCTTGTCTGGAACCATGTGTGTGTGCTTGCCACAGTGGGGCTCACCTTCATTTCTGTCCAAACTTGCCCATGTCCTCATTGCCTGGATGACACCACAGACATCCCATCCTTCACAAGCTGCACTGCATCATCTAAATAAAGCTGTCAGTCGCTGGCAGGCACCAAGCTTCTTTGTTCCTCAGCTTTCACAGACTTCTTACAGTCAATCAGGATGTCTATTTGACACCAGGATAAAAACTTTACAGCAGAAGTAGGATAGATGGGGCCTCAGAATGACATTTGGGTAATTGAAAACAAAGGTAAGTTTATCAGTTTGTCACCACCATCTATAAATGTTTCCATGCTTGCACGCCCTAAGGTATGGAAAACAGGTCTGGAAGGGCTACTTCACTTTTAGCTTAGATTGCCTGTTCTTTTCTTCCTTTCCAAGGGATTTGATCCCAGGCTTTGCATTGTTTGTCTGTGAAGGTCTGGCATGTTTGTCACCCCTGGGTTCCCCTGTAGGCCTGCACCTTTCGGAGGGGAACAACAGTTCAGCTACTGCTCTTACCATTTATATACAATATTTTCAGCCAGCCAGCATTTCTAACTTGTCTGGTTGTTTTCAGCCCATTATAAGCAGTTTGTGTAGATTAGTTACCCCTCTAATATTTTTGTTGTGTGTTAACACTGACTATATCAGGACTAGCAGGAATTGCACAGCTGCATGACCAAACCTAAAAGCATTAAAAGCAGCTAGGAAAGGGATAGTTGGGAATAGAGGGATTTCTCAGTCTCTTTATTTTCCTTTCTGGGGTTTAATAATTTTCTAGTCTTCTAAGGAAGTTGACAACAAGTTCTTGCTTAGGGTAAAATATGATATTTTCACCCCAATTCTAAAAGAATCTTAAAAATGAACCAGTGGTTCATCACCTGGGTTCCATAATTTGCATTTGAATCACTGCAATAAAGGTAGATCATTTCATTAGCTGCTATTACTGAGCATGTTTTCCCTGATCTGACTTTCTGTTAGCCTACAAGTACAGTACAGCAGCAATCCAGAAATCCTCAGACTGGACTAAATACCCAAAATGGTTTATGTCCTTGGCAGGTACTCAAAGTGGGATTAAACACAGTACATTGAACTTGCTTGCATTCTCATGATTCTTACTATCATAAGAGAAATTTAGCAGATGAACAGCTTAGATTTATACAGGGTTTAATTACCTGGTTCTTTTTTATTTTGACTCTGGGGAGGGGAGGTTGAACATTAAACAGAAGCAGTGCTGTCTAGATAACTTTTCTGAAGGACAAACAGACAGAGACCAGATGAAAATGCTGCTTCATGGCTTGCTCTTCTCTCCCCTACTGGGTGCCAGTGAAGCTGGCACAAAGTGTTTGGCACCACATCACATCTGCCCCAGCACAAAGTCAGCAGCTGTGGTTTTAGGACTTTACAGTAGTTTAAAATAATCCAGGAGATATTTTCATTTGCACAGAAGCAACCAATTGCATTCTGTGAGTTTTGTTTATTTTTAGTTTTGCCTCCCTTTTTCAGTTTCTGCAAAACAGGGCAGAGAAGAGGGACTGCTCTCAGGACAGACAGTGAGTAAATCAGCAACTTCCTACAAAGCAATAGCAATATTTTTAAAAATCCAACCATATTCTACCTGTCTTTGCAAGACCTTATCTCCCTATGAAGGGATTGAGCTTCATGTAACAGCAGGGAACTGAAAAAGGCTCTCAAGGGCCTCTCTTTCAGCTTCTAGCTGCTAAGTCAAAAAAGGAAAACAGATTTGTTCCCCAAACAAATGTTTCTAATTCAAATTAACATGCATGTAGATAATTTGCTCTAAAGATACACAGGCTATTCTGAGCTCTGCACTTAAACAGATATTTTGGGATATTTCTCTGTGCCATCTGGGACCATCTACATTACACTTGGGGAGCTTTTAACTTTCTCACTGAGTGTTTTTTCAGTGGTGCCTTTTATCTCAGCTTTCAATTGGTTCCCCTTATGACCCACAGGATTAAACTCACTTTAGAAACTGCCACTCATAAACACTGAGTGCTGGAAATCTGACTGAGGGACTGTAAAGGAAAAGACCACAAGGACAAGTTTGCCTGTTTTCCTACACACTGCACCCTAAAATTTTAACCTAGAATATATCATGGACTGCAACTGCCTACGTGTCTCAAATACTTCAAAATTCCCTGTAGCCTCTACCAGTTATTTTTCATCATTATTGATCAAGTGCATATTTGTACCTGCTCTCTAAGGGAGAAAGAATTCTTTACAAAGAATAAGTGTGAATAATGCTTATAAAGAATAAGTGTGAACCAGTTTCACATACTCAAAAAATTAAATTTCCTGCAATGGCTTCAAAATTTGTCTTCATTTTATTTTTATTTTTTAAAATTTTGACATGTTTTGCTGATTTATTTCCCTGAGATTTTCTCACAAGCAGGAAACAAAAGCAAGCAATGAGTGGGTAGGTTTAGTTCCCTCACTTAATATTGCAGTCACAGATACATCTTTCCTTCCTGATTAAATATAATACGTGTTAAAAAAAACCTCAGCTCTTGAGAAAAATATTTAAATTATTTAAATTCAATACAAGTACTGTCAGTAATAATTAAATTCTGTTTTAATCTTCTGACTTGTCAGAGATTAACTAAGTCACTGACCCACAAAATTAGCTGCTTACAGCACTTCCAGGTGATTCACTGAACTGATCCTATCATAATGCAGAAGAACACAATTAAAGCTGGAGAAGGCCCTACCATCCCCAAAAGATTCAACTGGATATGTGCCTTTCTTTTAGCCTGCCCTTCATGTGGTCTCTGTGTTTGTTTGAGTCAATCAGTAAGAAACGAAGCCACTCCGAAAGTTTCTTTTGATGACAGGGGAAAATGATATCTAGTTAAAATTCAGGCATGATCAAAGGCACAAATGATACAAAAGACTGGAAGGGAACCTGGCACCAGATGGTAGAATGAGACCACAAAGGGACAACAGCAATAAATATGATTCTATATCCAGGAGAACATGTGCATAATAACATGCACTGATCACCAAATCCTGCTATAAGCACACAATATTATTTAAATTTAATCATTAAAAAGATAGAGCTGACATAAGGACCTTGTTATCCTCTCAAAGGCTGCCTCTTATTACTCCCACATGTAAAGTAGCAAAGCAGGATTACTGCTGAGGGGTTACTGGTGATGCATTTGGCTGTTTTTGTTCAAGATGAGGCCCAAAGGTGACTCTGCCTGACTCCCATAAAGCCAGAAAAATAATACAAATATGTTAGTGAATCATAGAACTGAATATATAACAGCTACAAGGAAAAATGTGTGCTCAAAAAAGATCTGTGCTGAGAACTAAAGATCTTTCTTTTCTTCTGATCACAGATGGAGTATTAAAAATTAATGTAAGTTCTACCAGAAAAGAACTTGACAGTCCTATTTTGAGACTCATTTCACTTCATCTCTTCTCCCTGTCTCACAGAACATTAATGCCAAAACATTCAAAAGAAGCTCTCTGGGGCTTGCTTTTCACATTCACAGAGGTGCTGGGAAGCATTTTTGAAAAAGTGATTTGGAGTGCTGTAGGTACCTGATGGGAGAAATACTTAAGAGACCCTGATGCTTTTGAAGCAGATCCTTGGCACTTTCCAAAGAAAAATGAGGCCCTCCAAGGCTGGCACTCCCCAGAAACCTGGGAGTTCATCTCAGACAGCAAGAACCAAAAGCCATTTCAGCTGATACTGGCATGACAGCTCTGAGGATTTTAACTTCACTTTCAGAAATACTCGTCTGAGACACAAGTGTGATTTAACATCAGGAGAAAATATGGTGTTAAATTAGTCAAAATAAAATGTTAAAAATATATTTAAACACTTTAAAATTACATATCAGTGTACTGAGAAGCTATACCACACTATCTATACATCACTAAATATCTGTGCTATGATAATATGTAAGTGTCTTAATATTTTTTTTATATCAAAGTTCCAACTCTTTGGAGTGGCACAGCCTATAAAAAATAAGCAGAGAATCTTAAAAGATCAGGGATTTTAGTTCAAATTTTATTTTCTGCATTTATTCAAAGAATTTACATTTATCAGTGTATCAAAATACCTACAAGTGGAAACTTCAGACTAAATATAAAACCACCTTTTTTTTTTTTTTTTTTTCCCCAGACAATCCCTGAAAGACAATATTTCTAGCCTGCAATGTTCAGGCATGCTCCACTCATCATGTTCAGATTAAAGATGTGCTGAATTGACCAAGGCACCAAAGCTCCTGGATAGAGACAGCAAAGGGGCAGGGACCAGGAGCCTGCTGACCCCAGTGTTGTTCTCCCAGCTTCATCAGCATCTCCATGGGCATAACTCATGCCAGACCCATGTGCAGCACCCTGGCTCCCCAAGTTGTTTGTAAGAAACTCTTCAATTTCTACATTTCTATTGCAAATGTAGGTTGCACAGAGTCCTGTGTGGGGAGGGCAGGGTGGTGCTGCTTTCAGAGCTGCCTCTTGGCTTGTCCCAGGGTCCACTAGAGAGCTGCAGAGTCCTGCAAGCACTGCTATGTGCCATCCTTCAGCCAGGCTATTGTGCATTCAATGACAGGAGAAGCATGAGTGTTTCCATTTCGGGAAAAGCATTAACAAATTGGAAAGGATTTGCAGAGAGGTAACAAATTGGAGGGGGGCTTAAGCATTGACTCATCATGAGAAATAATTTGAGCTGTTGAATTTGGTTTTTTTCTTGGCCAAATAATGACTAATTTGATAGTCAAGGGTCTGAAAAAAACAACTTGAATAGAGCAGGTGAAGACACGGTTCTGAGGGGTCAAGAGAATCAGCACAGGGCAGTGGGGAGAGCAAAAGAGCAGCTGTAAGGCCTTAATCTCTAGCCACAGACTAAACCTTGAGAACAATACCAGTCAGGGGCTAAACTCTGGGAACAGCTCCATCAGTTCATCAAATACTCCTCTCTGCTTTTCTAAAAACTCAGGATTCTGGAATAAAACCTCTGCCAGTGTAAAGTAATCTTGTCACAGACAACACGGAACCTGCATGAGGACACACTGGTGAACAAAGCAGAAAAAAGGGCAAGTTTATTTACAAAACTCAATTTTATACATTTCCTATGGTGCAAGTGGATTGGAGGATGGAATTCCACCTCTCAAATCTCATTGGTCAAGACAACTGTCAATCAACTTTCTCCTCCTACCTAAAAATATGTAAACAATGAAAGACAGCAAACCACGGCTATCATTTATAGTATAAAGTGTGATAAAGTAAAATTTCTGACTCCAACATGAAGAACAATTCAGAAGGCTTAGAAAAGTCTTCAAAACCAGGGTGACATAATCTAGTGCTACTGATACCATCATGTTTCCCTATTAAGGAAGCTCATCCAGAACTGCTACATTTGGAACAGATGTGAGAAATGCCTTTTCATCCACATATCAAATTGAACTCTATGGAGGAGATTTCTTCATCCTACAAAGCTTCAGGACAAGACCTTTAGCAGCTCCAAGGCCATTGCTGGTCATTCTAGTCATACCATTAACAACCTGAGCTACTGTGACACTGAGGTCCCTATGAAAACTCAGAATTTGCATTTTTCTGATTTTCTCAACTGTTCATATCACTGAGTTATCTCTTACTATCATTAGGGAACAAAAAAGAACTACTGTCTCATCAAAAAAAGATTAAATTTACTGGTCAAAAGTCAGGACCTTCCTTTAAAGCACTGCTAAGCAGGACAAAATTGGAGAACAGATATCCAGAGAAATTCCTGAGTTTTTTCATTTCCTTCCAGATTATTGTGCTAGACTGAGCTCAAATCACACCTTCTTTCTCCCTGGAGTAAACTGCATGGTACCAGAAGGCAAGTCTGACCTCTGTGAGGAGGCCAGGGTGTGAGAGCAAACTATTTGCATACTAACACCTTATGTTGATCCTCTTCTGCTTCCAGTTGCCATCATGTTGATGCTCTTCTGCTTTCTCAGGCCTCATCAAATCAGTGTCATGGCAATGGGGGAAATTACAAGCCTGAACATCCTGAGATCCATTTATCTGGGGTTTTTGCCTGTTCATGATGTGAAAATCATCTGAAAATCAAAAGGTGGCTGACACTCAAGGGCTGAACCTGAGAGCATCAGATTTGGACATGGAGACTCTGAAGTGCCAGGGCCATTACAGACATTGCAAGAACAACCTGGAGAAACCCACTATGCATCCACATGGGGTAGGTTGCATTTCCATGCATTTCCATCCAATCTTCCCTTCATTATGCTTATTAGGACAGTAGGTGGGGAGATTTATGGAAGCTCTAACACTATGAATTTTATGTTTATGAAGAATTCATGCTGAGCACCTTGATTCAGCCATAAATGGATATGTGGTAATTTTATCTGAAAGTGAGAATATGACAGTAGTCATAAGTTTACTCTCTATGTACCACTGACTGCAGGAATTGGTAGGCTGTAATCCCAAGGGAAAAAGTAGATTCAGTAAGATTCTTGGGTTAATTCCTGTATCAGCTTGCTTTCTTGAGCACAAAAAGTGAGGGGCACAGCTTTCTTCCTAGTTTGTTTGATTTGCATTTTGCAATCCTGCTCAGCTGCACAAAATTAAAAACTGAAAAGGCTGTCAGTGGAAAACTGATTAAAGACAACAAAGAAACCCCACAGGAAACCAAAACCACAAGGGAAAAAAAAAAAAAAAAAAAAAAAAAAGGAAAGAAAAGTGAGAGTACCATCACAATAGCCCAAGGGAATGCATCAAGGAAAGAAGGGTCTGAATAACCCGCCTTCCAGCTGACATGAGAAGCCAGAGGACAGGTAGAAGCTTTACAAGCTGACAAAGGTGGAGGGAGCATGGGAATTGACTGAGCTTCCAGCAGTAGATAAGGGGAGACAGCTTGGCAGAGATGCAAAGAGCAAATGCTGTTCATGTCTCTGCTCAGCTCTAAGGCCAGAGATTAAAATAATTGAGTGGCAGGTAATTTATGAATAAGAAGAATACACAGGTGATTTTAGAAGGAAGGGACATACCCTGGGTTTGAATGGCTTTTCAGAACCACTGTCATTGTTTTCCTCTGGGTCTGGAAGAAAGGAGCCTACAATGCCACTTTTGGGTGGCTGGAGTGATTGCAGATGCTCAGCAAGCCCCAGGTACCAGCAGAGAGAGGCAGCAGGAGTGTCCCAGCAGCCTGAGAAAGTCAGGGAGAAAAGGGCTCAGAGGTGTGAGTGGCTGTCAGAGCACTGGAGAGCAGGCTCCTCAATAGCCATACCATCCAAGTTTTCAGTCTGCTTGACATCTTTTTGTCACTTTTAGAAAAACATACACCATAGATTACATTTCCATTCAGTGTTGTTAAGGTGGTTTCCTAGGGTATACAAGGATCAAACTTTTTTTTTTCTTTAGTGTGATTCATTCAGTGAGCAGACTTCATAACTGAGGTGGTCTTACATGACCTTCTCAAAAGATTTCTGCAAATATAGACTTAGAGTCTACTGATGAAAACCTTCAAATAAAATCTTGGCTTACCTCCACTGGAAGTCAGTAAAGTCAGGATCTTTCCCTGAACTTATTTTCTGATTCAGGAAACTTGTTTTCTGCCCACTAACAAAAGGAGTGAGATGTACTACACAGATGGGATAAGCAGCCCTCAGAAGAGAGGCAGAGGCACCATCCCTCCTTTGTGATAAATGAACCCCCTGAACTTCACCATCCTGTACATGGAGTCTGCTCTCTCTCACTCACAGCATCTCAAATTCCTACCAAAATTCCAGCCTGGCCAAGGTGGTGTTCTCCAAGAAGAGAGATCCCAGCCTGAGCTGTCACACAGAGAAGAACCCTGAAGCTGAATCCAGAGGAGCTCAAAAGAGAGCTGTAACTTCCACATGCAGTTGTGTTTTATGAGTAAGGGCTGTCTGCCACTCCTTTTTTTTCGTGATGCTGGCACAGCAAGCTCCTCAGGATGACAGGAGGAGGAGCATCCTATTCTTGTATCCTAAATATCTTTCTCCCATAAATTCAGATCTGCTGTCAACTCTGAGGTATGCTTAACCATCAAGAGAAGCACATTTTTAAATGCCTGAGAATCTTTGAGCAAAAGGTCAACAGACAGATTCAGAATGGCCTTATTTATCTTCCATTGCTAGGTATCTTCTGAACCACATTTCATGCAATTTGATCCTTTCCTGGCTGTGTGGTCTTTCATCTGTCTGTGCCTCAGGTGTCCTGAGAATAGCAGTCCTAGTACTTATCTGGCTTCCAGCAAGGTATGAAGAGTAAAAGGATAATGAAGTATTCAGACTACTGTGTGAGAAGCTCAAGAGATATTTTAAATGCCTAAAGCAGGCTTCATTAACAGTGGTAACAATAAGGGTCTGATTAGCAGAAAAGCCAGATTGAAAGGCAGTCTGAGCTAAGAACTGCAAGGAGTGATCAGCAGCCTTTTGTAACACAGAGGTCACCAATCAACATTTTGTTTTCCCATGATAAAAAACAAATATGAAACATAAGACCTAAAACATGTTTAAATATTTCCATGCAGGCGCACACACAAACCACACAGACCCAATCTCCAGTCCCATGCCATGGAGCAAGGGCACTGAGCAATTTGTTTGGTTTCAGAAAACATTCTGAAAGTGTGCATCAGGGTTGACAGCTGCAAGCAAAGAGGACAGAGTGGTTGGATATGTAAGGACAGGAATTACAAAAGTGAAAAGAAGGTGGTAATGAGACTGCCACTTACAGTCAGGCTTCACTGAAGTACAATTTGAGTGCTACATCTTGGTGGGAAAAGGAAATCAACTTGGGAAGGTGGGTTAAGTAAAACTACTCTAGTGTTAGTGTTTAAAGATTTCAATCCATTTGGTAAAGGAAAGGAAACTTGAAATCTTAAAGATATGTTGGATAGTTTGCTCCAAATTTGCTGGATACAAACCTGTACATGACACAGCAGGATGCAGTGAGATTGATGAAACATGCAAAACTTAAGTTATGTCCCAAAGGAGATGTTTTGGGATATTTTTTGGCATCTTTACAGTCCACAGTGAACTGCTCAACAATTTCCACTCTGGTGATAATGGATTGGATACTGAAATGAAGGTGCTACACGTATGGTTTATAAAACTTTAAGGCATCTGGTCAAAAAGTGATTGGAATGATCTATAGTTCTCAACATTCAACAATCTCAAAACTACCTTTAAAACCATATGGACCCTATGGCATCTAGCATACCTGCTTTGCAATATGTTTAATTTGCATAGAGAATGTATGAGAAGCCTGGCTGGGAGCAGCTCATGGTTCATGCATTGCTCACTTAGAGAAAAGAGCAGAAGAACCAAGTTTGCATCATGCACCCTCCTGTCCTGGCAAGGAAAATCTGACGTGAAAGGGAGAAGAATCAGGGATATGCAGAAATGGGACCAGTTTTGGCCTGTTTCCCATTCATGAGCCACAGGGGAAAGCAGCTCCAGCTCAGAGAAGGAGGTGGCTGCATATATTGTGCCAGGTGACATTTTGCTCCCCCAGGCTTCTGGTACTGAAAGATATTTACAACCTTTCTTAAGGTCATCTCTGCTGTGTCTCCAGCTGAGCCATTAAATATTAATTGGACTACTTTCCAAAAATAAAGAGCAGAACCTCTAATTTACTTGTGTAATTAACACCTCCCACAAACCAGGTGTCCTCCTGAACCAGACTGAACAAGCCACTTGCTCTTCACAATACTGAAATATGCTGTGTGCTTCTGAGACAGACACACAGTTGCTTGTTCATTCCATGTGCACGTAATTATTTGGGGGGAAAAACACCTCAAATACAACAGAAAATACTCCCTCTAGGTGATGTGGTCAAACCTTCCCATTAACACTAGATAGTTCTCTTCAGTTTGTGTTTTGTATTTGAGGTTTTTTAAGCATTTCATATAGAGGGGCTTGAATATCTTGTATAGGTATTTTTTTCCAATAAGGCTCAATGCTGCTAAATTTATCAAAGAGCTCAAATTTTTACCCAAAGTTATAAAGAGCATGATCAGTCTCTGGCCATATCCAAGCACTTGCATTAAGAAACTTGGTTTGTCACTTAAAATCATTGAGTCATTTGACTTGGTAATTACTTTTGAGGTCATAGACTCCAGCTGTAATCGTATTTAACCATGTAACAGGCCTAACATTGCAATTAGCTCTGAAATTTAAGTTGAATACCAGCATTACTCACGCTAAGACAAGGTAAATATGTGTTCAGTAATCACTGAGCTGCACAGATTATTTGCAGAGTTTATTAGATGCTGATTTACCCAGGTGAATAACGTGTCTGCTTTTCAGTGAGGCTGGGGAATTTGTGGAGAAAAAATTCACAAAATTTGAGGTCCTCAATGCTCAGCTGCCATCTAAGCTCAGAGACAGCAAAGTTCTCATCCAAGAAAGCAAGTTTTGTAGTGAAGCACATCCTTCTTGTCAGGATTTAGCGGGCTAGGAACAAGCTCATAGCTAAACCTTTTGGGAATCTGAAGTCTAAGCAATACTTTGACTTTATTGCCTCAGAAAATCAGTCTGTCATTCTCACAGCTTACTTGGGAAAAAAAAAAAAAGCTTTCTTTTCTTTTTGAAGAGGTGACCCTCTTTTTCATAAATGAATATCAGAGCACTCATCTATAAAATGAGGCACACATATTCAATCTCTTCCTCTGAAAAGGCAGATTCAAAATATCATCCTGGATCTCATCTTAAAATATCCAAATTGTCAGGTTTGGAAATATTTTGGTGAATGTGTGCGAAGAATTAATGTTTAATGTCTCCTCAGTTGCATGGACCAATGAAAAGATTGTTGTGCTGCAGAGTTTATACCCTGCCATTAGGTGGAGGATGTCATTCAGGGGAGGTGCAGTTCTCAGCATCAGGCTCTGCAGAAAAAATACAAGTTTGGAGAAGAGGAGAGGACTTTGTGAATTTGAATTGCAACCAGGAGCTGAAAAACCACAGCCTAGGAACTTTTTGGGGTCCTTACTGCTCTGAGAAAATTTCTCGTGCACACTCTTTTAACAATTTGCCACCCTTTCCCCTCAGCAGCCACAGGTGGGTGACAGCACCTCCTGCTGAGGAAATCACAGTTCCAGGCAGTCCCTGCTGACCCCTGAGGCTTTTCCACCTCCACAACACACCTGCTGAGGATTTGCCAGGCTCTTCTCTCTTAGCAAAGGCACCCAGGCCCCTGGGCAGGAAATCCAGATGAAGTTTCCTAGAGCACTACCTTTGAGTT
This sequence comes from Cisticola juncidis, assembly GCA_013400215.1. NCBI lineage: Eukaryota > Metazoa > Chordata > Aves > Passeriformes > Cisticolidae > Cisticola > Cisticola juncidis. The sequence continues at coordinate 1,461,883 of VXBR01004196.1, read as the reverse complement.
GGCAAGAGTGTGTCAAGGGCAAGAGATAATTTTGAATAACTTTGGATATCAACTTCAAGTTTAAATCTGATCCAAACTAAACCCTGCTGTCAGGACTGTGCACCCCCTGTTTTATCTGAAATGTTAATGTGTCAGTAAGAGGAAATCCACAACCTCTGGTGAATGTTCCCATCACGACAGACACACGTAGCACTAAATCCTTGGGTACTTTTTGGGACATTCCAGAACAATGGGGGCAGGGTGTGGTTTCCCCCAGCTCCTCCTGTCTCTGAATAACCCACGGTGAATGGAGCACAAACCTAATGAGTTCTGCCTATGTCAGGAAGCCAAGGAAATGACAGCGAGACTTCTCACTGAATCTTTCCTGCTTTGTTAAAAAGTAGAGCAAGACCTTCTCTGGTGAGGAGTGGGTGGTGAGAAGGAGAGAAAGGAAAAATTTACCTGCATGCTGAGCAAGGGGAGATGCCTTTTGGCAATGCTAAACAAGGCTGTCAAACTTCATTGCAAATCAGGACTGACAGCACTTCAGCTCTCCTTGCCCTTCCTTAGTTCCTGGTCTGCAGCACTGTAAAATTTTCTTCCTAATTCCACGTGGAAATGAAATGTAAAAGATGTTCTGCAGCACCTGGTGCAGGCTCAAATATTTCTTTTTTTCTATCCAGACATGAGCACCTCTAGAAATATTCAATGCTTAGTGAGGCTGAGTGGTGGTGTAAAGTGTACACCCTCAACTGGCATATGTAAGTGTCATTAATTAACCTAATAGCAGAGGTCCCACTTTAACTAGATTCTGTTTTATACCTTTAAAATATCTTATAGCTTCTTAGCTTTAGAAGTTTATTACTGTAATAGCTTTGAAGTTTATTTTTTTTTTCTCCTCTACCATTTTCTCTAATAATAACACTTTCTTTCATTTGTATGTCTTGAAGGTGACAATTTAATACACTTAACTGTATGTAACATATTCCTTTCCTAAAGTGAGGACCATTTTGTTTAGGAAACCAAGGGTAGGCTAACAACTGTAGGTATCATTAAGCTCATGTTTATTCATGGACAGCTACTGTAGGCTATTAAAACTTTCTGGCACAAAACTGACTAAAAAATTACTGAAAATTTAGCATCCCTCCCACTCCCCACAGAGTTACTGGGTCCTTATGTTGCAGCTGAAATGAGAGACTGGAACATCAGGTTTTTCTAGCAGTGTGGAAGAGGGGGAAGCATGGGGAGACAGGAAGACAGTTAAACTGAAAAGATTCCATAGACAACTTTCTTTTTTTTTTTTCTGAAATACTGTATTTACACAAAATTGAAGAGAATACAAATACTTTACTAAGAAGACAAAACCATTATAGTACATTCAATTTAAACACAGGCAGAGCTATAGATGCAAAGCACAGAGGCCTAAGGTACTTGCATGGGGGAAAGAAAAAAAAAAAAAAGCATCATAAAGGCCCCAGAGATTAAAAGCAGGAGGTCAGAGAACACTTTATTTGTTGACAGCATCATCTTTCCTTGACTTCAGTGGGATTGAACAAGACACTCTCCTTCCTCACTGTGGATGGTGGGAACAACCCTCTCAATGTGCTGACAGCTCCACACTGATTTTGTAAAACAGTTGAGTGTGTACTTAATTTTCAGCATGGAAATAGAACTGTTAGCTTCAAAGAAAATTATATTTGTGCCTAATCACATGCTTATATACTTAGTTTGACCAGAAATAGCCTTCTTAATGCTTTATAGGGTCAAGTGCATTGTTACATAAAAAATAAGAGTACTTTACTGTCATCTTTCTTTTTATTTTTCTTAAAATATACTTTAGAATTGCTTACTTTTCCTCTTATGTACTCAATTAGAAAATAGTGGTTTATTGAATGCCATAGAATTCTTCAATTGTAATAAATGTCTTATATAATCAAAGGAATATTGTTCAAAAATAATTCCCACATTTTCTAAAACCTGTTTAAATGTAAAAAGAAATAAAAGAGAAAAATACATATAATAACAAAGCAGCTTTGTATTTCTGGACATTTGGCAGCAGGTCTGTTATAATATTTCTCACATCTCTTGTTGTCAGTTAAAATCACCAGATTAATTGATCATTATTAAATAAAAGATTGTACAGTATTATGACAATCCACCATATATAGCCAATGCATGAAATATTTTACACATTATATATCTCTTAAAAAGAATTAATATATTTTAGCCTTTCCTTTGAAAACAGATAGCTTCTGAAGTAATATATCTTAAACACAATGGTATCTGTCACTTCTACTGATTTTCTTTTTCCTGAATAAAAAGCTTGCTTGAATAGGACTGCTAGCTCAGTGATGGAACTACATTTAGTGCTATTGAACTAAATTCCCTACATGTCTTCATTACTGTTGCTGCAGTTATTGTAATCACATACCTCTGAAGTGCTAAATATTAGTAACTCAGATATGTGGACTTTGGTTATGCTTGATAGAATACTGGCATATCAAATATATGTACCACTTCCTAAAGGCTATGTTACAATCATGATGCCTAGTAATAAATAAATTAATAATAATAATAATAGTAATAACAATCTCAGATTCAAAGTGCTGACTCACTTGAGGCACCAATACAATAAATCAATCAATTAAAAGATCTATTTTTAGTGTTCAAAACGAACAGCAGATCCTGGGCTGCCACATTACACAGGCAGCACGGAGGACTCTGACCCTTCTGTCCCTCCAGTGTGGGGACTCCTGTGCTCCCAGAAGACACTGGAATATCATGTCTGGTATGGAATGCTCCGAGACATCCCAAGTCTTCACACATGAAACACTGAGAGCTATCTAAGCTCCTCTAAAGCCTTGAAAGGCTCTTTTAAAACCCCTCCAGCCAACTCTGTTCACTGGGGAACAAGGCTTTGCCAGGAATTGTGCTTGGCTGCAGACCAGGGAGGAGCCTTTTTCCAAAGTCCACGATGAAATGTGTCTCATTAATGCAGCCTTGACACCCTGGAGACGCTGTCACCGCTGTCAGCATGAGAGGAGAAAGGCAGTTTTCCAGCAGCAGCAAGCACTTGTCTCCCTGGAATGGGGCTGCTTTCATGTTGTCAGTTTGTTCTGTGCAGGCAGTAATCATTTTCGGTGTCGAGAGAGCTGTTGTACCCCGATGACGGGTACAGGTCCCTCTTAAGTATCCTGTTGACGATGTTGATCAGAACTTTTTTGTACTGTTGACGTAAAAGTGAGTAAACAAACGGATCTGATGCAGCCTTACTGTAGGTGAGGCACTTGCTTACAATTCCCCAGTAGTAATTTATGGTAACAAAAGGAATGAGCTCTATCAACCTGTTAAACATTAAAGAGAAACGGAAACACTTGAGTGTTATACTCACACTGAGCCCAGTGATCAGCTCATGCTTCATGAAACATTCAAGTAACATTTATTTCCTTACAGTACACAGTCCCTGCAGGAGAAGGGCCATGTATTTACTCCTCACATTCAGTAAGGGCAAAGAAAACTTTCCTAGCAAGGTGACTGGGAGACAAAATCAATTCCTGCTACAGAAAGAGGGAAAAACTGTTTTCAGTGGTAATGCTTCTGTGCAGAGGAGATAAGAGTGCTGCAGTTTACTGCTCACTTTCTGAATTTACTGAGCTGTGCTGCTAAGTGGTCAAAATTGTGTTGACACAATTGACCACCTCTCTTCCACAGCAAGCTTGAGACAGATACGTGTGGCTCAGGGCACCCAGACTCACTGACCTCAGTTTCCTGAGTAGAGCTGTCTAGTGACACTTGAGACATTCGGACACAACCCCATTGGCATCAGGCTGCTGCTCCTGGAGGGTCTGCTCTAGGTCCCGTGGCATATCTGCCAGCCTAGATAAAGGACTTGGATACCAAGCAGCAGCTCAAATGACACCAGAAATGTGATCTAGGTCACTGAATCCATCCCCTCAGACACAGCAAACCTTCTTTACACCGCTGTGGTGAATTAACAGAGGTGCAAAGCAGATCCATGTCAGGGCATTGTAGTATGAAGAACAGCCTGGCAGTATCTCAGGGAGCTCTGACTGGCACCTGCAATCCCACAGTAAGCTTAGCAGCACACCTACAGTGACTTAGCCATGGAAGTTTTTGTGTACATTTAGCTGACTCCAAGACTGGTCAAAGAAACAAGGAGAGAACACTTTTATCATCATTATATCACCAGTCAGCTACATCCAGGCCAGTGTCTCCTGGTCTGTGCTTCAGGGATGATAAGTGGCCTCAGCACCTCAGCTGGAGGGATATATTAATCATGGGGGCAGAAACCACAACTAAGTTAAACAATTTTTCCACCGAAGTGAGGGCAATCCTTTAGACTGTTCCAGCAAATGGCTCACCCAGCTCATCTGCAGTGGGCAAATCCTCCAGGAAGGTAGAAAGGACAAGGTGAGGATTTCTATTTTGTGTATGTCTTCTGTAAAACCTTTTGCAGGGGCAAGAGTATGCTACTCTGCTCTATTCATCCCAGAAGTAGAGAAAATATTCTGGGAGATAAAATGGCCCTTTTCTATACTCTAAGACATCACTGTTTGAAGATGTCAGATCAGAAGCTTTCTTGAGGCCTGAAGAACCTTCTGTCCTCTTTCCAAAATGCAGAGCTCCTGACTTACAGGGTGTTGACTTTGGAAGCTGTTCTAGTCCCTCCTCATAGAAAAGCTGACTTACCATCATTTGGACTGCACACTTCTACAAGTGGCAGGAAATTTTCTTATTTATATGGCTAAAAGTCGAATCATTCCTTTGACAAGTGCATTTAAAAAAACAGATGACTTCTGTTTGAAGCTTCTCAGAAAAAGTTCCAGTAAATTCAAAATAGGTAGAACAGGAAAATACAAAATATGAGAAATAAATGTACAATAAATGATATTTGCTAAGTGATGGCTTAGGTTTATCTCATCCTCCATATCATCCTAATACAAGAAATATATAATGGATGTTTTTACAAAGACACTAAATAAGAAGAGTAAAATATCTTTCAGTCCTGAAAATAGATGTATTGCTGTGTTCCCATTAATGCATTATGGTTCCAAACTTAATTGCACTGAAGCCAACAGAAGAAAAATTACACAGATTTTAATAAGATAAAGGGTTTGGCCAAAAGAAGTCAGACATAGAAATACCCATCTGAATGCATCTTAGTATGATTTTCTTGTTTTCAGTGCAGTTACAAAAGAGATTAAATTCATCTGTCGTCTCTTAGTGAACAGACGAATACATCACTAATGAGCCTAATCTCGTTCAAATTTCTGAGGTGAGGAGAAAATACTGAGCTCACAATGCAACCTGAGTCAGCAGGCCAAGAGCAAGACAACAGGGAGGATGGCTTTTACACTGCCTCCCCAGAGACTGCTTCAGTGCCTCCCCCTAAAAACCAGAATGAGGGAAGAACAGGCACGGCAGCAAGTCCTCCAATCTCACCTCCATCACCACCTTTGAGGTGCTGTCTTGTCACTGTCTTGTCTTTGAGACAAGGAGCCTTTTGATATCCTCCTCAAACACTTCCCATTCTGCTGTCCCTGAGCCAGCTCAGCCCCTGTGACAGGCAGAAGCTGTACTTTGACACACATTTCCATAATCCAGCCCTCAGCCTCCTCTCTAGTGATTCAGTGGGTACCAGTTTGTCACACATAGGAAAGGCACCAGCTCACATTTGCCAAATGCAAGGTCTGAAGAAGGAAGTAATTTCTATTTTAGAAGTTTATGAGAAATACCCCTACTCTGAAAAATGTGGCCATGTTTGGAATTTGCTGAACTTGGTAATGTTCAGATGGAAAGAAGATGGCAAAATCCACTTTGCTCAACATAATTACATCCTGATTATGGCAAAAGTGATTAGAACATGACTCAAAATGTACTGAGCAATGATAAATTAACCTTTTAACTATGTGATCTAATGTTAATATTCGTAATAATCCCTTCAACTGCAGAAAAAAAGTAGGTATCCAGGCAATCAGGAAGGAATCCCTTTCAACATGTAAATGGGAACTGAAATAAAAGCCACTTTAACAATTTTGAAACTATTGTCTGTTTAGTGCACTGGCCTTAACCTGTCCCTTACTCCTCTCAGAAAAGGGCAGTGGCTCTGGCCATAAATGGCCTGTATGTGTGTGACTGTGAGATCAGAGCTGCAGACATTGGCATCTTGGTAACAACCTTGAAGAAATCCTCACCTAGTGCACCTCCCTCAACACAAGTCAGCGCTCTTCAAGGCTGTCTTGAGCACTCTGTGAAAGTGGGAAATACTTTTAAAAATCCCTTGTGAAAGATGTAGCCCATTTCAGTTTAGAGATGAAAGGCTAAATGCTGGGATGCTGTAATTCAGTGTGGTTACACTGACTTCCAGCTTACTGTTTTATACAGGATTTAAAAATAATAATAATCATCTATTGCATGCAGACTACACAAGTAGATAATAACAGTGATGCATGGACACTTCAAAAGGTGCAAACCATCAGGATGGATGCCAGTAATTCTGCCCAGTTGAGGAACATGGTGTTTCCTATACATTTAAGAAGCATAACTATTGCTTTTCCTGGGAGATAACTTTTACACCTCATCATTAGCACCATTAGCAATCATTTCCAGGCATTAACATTTCCAGACTGAAATCTTATCTGACAAATTATCAGCCTGGACAAATTTAAATTATATCAACTCAGCTTCCAATAGCAGCAAGATTGGCTTTATGGCTAAAAAAAGACCCAAAAACCAAAAAAACTAAGCTAATCAGGAAAGTCTCTCTGTTTTTCTCTCTATTGCTAGGGCTGTGCTAATAAGGAAGCGTGGCAAGTCTTGTAAACTGCTTTTATCTCCCGCTGGCATGCAATTAATTCCCGGTACTTGTCCTAAAAGCAACTCACTTTTGGCAGAGGTGGCCAGACCTGGCTGCAATGAGAGAAGGAGAGCCAGGTCCTGCCGGGGCTGCCCCCTAGGACTGGGTGTGAGGAGAGGAGCGGCGTGCCAGGGTGTGTCTGTGTGTGTGATTGTGTGCTCTGCCCCTCAAGACTGGTCCAGAGGGTCTGTCTGGCTCTGGCCCCCCAAAATTAGCTGTAGGACCCCCGGGCACCTGCACATCACAGGACATCCTGATCCCGCAAAGTCCCCACCCCGACAGGGGTTACTAACCTGGTGATAATGTAAGGACCAAAACAGATCACGAACGACCCTATAAAAATACTTATTTTCTTGGTAGCCCTCTGCCTCCTCCTTTTCTGCTCGTTCAGACAGCGCTGCTTCACACTACGGAGGGAAAAGAGCAGTAAGGGTGTTAAGGCGAGAAGGGAGGAAGTGAGACGTGAGCCCCTCTCCACGCCCCGAAGCCCCTGCGCCCGGGAAGGGAAGGGGAGAGGAAGGCAGCCCTCGGGGAGAGGAGGGCAGCCCGGGCCGGGGGAAGGGCAGCCCCGGGGGAGGAGGGCAGCCTCCCGGGAGAGGAAGGCAATCCCCTCGGGAAGAGGAGGGCAGCCCGGAGGGAAGGAGGGTAGCCCCAGCCCCGCCGAGCCTCGGGACGATCGCACTCCACAAAGCAGCGACTCCCGCTTGAAGGGAGCTCAGGCAAGGATAACCCGGAGAGCCCGATCAGCATTTAAACAGAGAAGGCTACAAATGCACAAGCCACCGCTCCTGGCACTGTAAACAGAGCCTGAAACCGCCCCATGCGGCCGGGGCAGGCAGGAAAGGGTGCTGGAGAGGCGGGATATCGGTTTGGCCCGGGGTAACTAGCGCGGGTGACCGGGGCTGTGCATACGAACGCGCACGCATTACCTGGGGTGGATATCCACCAGCAAAACCAGAGTCTGCATGGTAATAATGTCTATCCTCTTGCAGTGGAACCGGGCAACTTTCAACACCTTTAAATAGGTGAAACACAAGATCACCAGAGACAGCATGAAACTGGTGGAGTGAAAGACAATGGTGAACACTGTAAACCTTCTCCGCTCCGTCTCCTCCTTCAGGTGCAAGGTGCAAGAGGCATAAACGCTGTTGTAATCTACCCACGAGTAAAACAAGGATACCAAGGGGAAGGTGAGGGAGTGGAGCCACGAGTAGCCCATCAGTATCACAGCGTCCTTATACCGCATCTTGCTGGTGTAGCTCAGGGGGAACACCACGGCAATCCATTTGTCGATGCTGAGCGCTGCCATGCTCAGCATCGTGTTGGAAGTCAGGAAAGTTTCCAGGAAACCCACCGCCTTGCAGACGCAGCCCCCGAGGGGTTGCTGGTTCCTCAGGATGCCCAGCAGGGTAAAAGGCATGTTCAGAACGGTGAGAAGCAGGTTGCAGAAGGATAAGTTCACCAGGAAAACCCCGGCGACCTGCTTGCGGATCTCCGTACTGTAGACGAAGCATAGCAGCACCAGGAGGTTGGAAAGCAGAGAGACAACCAGCACCAGCACGAGGAGCAGCGCCAGCAGCACGCCTGCCAAGTCCATCTCTCAGCGGGTCGCCCGGAGCGGGCCAGGGCAGGAGGAAGGGGGCACCCACGCCGGCACCGCAGCCTCGCCTGCCGCCCGGCGCGGCCGCCTGCGCATGGTGCCGGCGGCGGGGCAG